>RXON01004408.1:0-59658 GCA_009667805.1 Leptobrachium leishanense | reverse complement strand
AAGACTATGTCCTCTTGTTTTGCTACTTGTTTCCTTTTAAATATACTTCCTTCCTCTACCTTGTGGATTCCCTTTACGTATTTAAATGTTTCCATCATATCTCCTCTGTTTCGTTTTTTTTCCAAGCTGTACATGTTAAGATCATTAAGCTTTTCCTGGTAACTTTTCTCCTTCAAGCCGTACACCATTTTAGTAGCCCTTCTCTGAACTCTCTCTAAGATGTCTATATCCTCCTGGAGATACGGTCTCCAGTACTGCACACAGTACTCCAAGTGAAGTCTCACCAGTGCTCTGTACAGTGGCATGAGCACTTCCCTTTTCCTACTGCTAATACCTCTCCCTACACAACCAAGCATTCTGCTAGCATTTCCTGCTGCTCTATTACATTGACTACTTACCCTTAGATCCTCTGAAATAATAACCCCTAAATCCCTTTCCTCAGATGTTGAGGGTAGGACTGTATCAAATATTCTATATTCAGCCCTTGTGTTTTTACGTCCCAGGTGCATTATCTTGCACTTACCCACATTAAAACTCAATTGCCACAGCTCCGACCATTTTTTTAGTTTACCTAAATCATTTGTCATTTGGCTGATCCCTCCAGGAACGTCAACCCTGTTGCAAATCTTTGTGTCATCAGCAAAAAGACATACTTTACCATTAATACCTTCTGCAATATCACTAATAAAAATATTAAAGAGAATGGGTCCAAGTACTGACCCCTGAGGTACCCCACTGGTAACAAGACCTTGCGCCGAATAAACTCCATTCACCACAACCCTCTGTTGCCTGTCACTCAGCCACTGCCTAATCCATTCAACAATATTGGAATCCAAGCCAATATACGAAGTACGGCCGCACGAAAGTTCGGCCGTGCAACGCAAGCGGCAAAGGAATGCATTTTTTCGAGAACGTAGAACCGCTAGTACTGACGCACAGAGTGCGCTGCGTCCACATAGCGGCGTGTGTGCGTGATTAGGAGACGTCAGATGCTGCACATGTCCAGCCAACATCACGTCCATTTGTTTTTAATAGCTCCATCAAAAATCACGGCTGAAATTGCACATCGTATGACCGCTATCTTGTCTTCCATGAAAAAATGCGTTCGGACGCATCAACGCATTTTTGACGGTAGACGTGTAAAATGCATTTGTCTGACCCTAGCCTTCCCTAGCGCCATCTTGGACAGCGTGCCGGTCAGTTTCTGTGAGTTCCTAAAGATATATCTGAAAGCTCTACGCTAATTGAATCCAACCCTGTGGAATAAAAATATTAAAGATAATGGGTCCAAGTACTGACCCCTGAGGTACCCCACTGGTAACAAGACCTTGCGCCGAATAAACTCCATTTACCACAACCCTCTGTTGCCTGTCACTCAGCCACTGCCTAATCCATTCAACAATATTGGAATCCAAGCTCAAAGATTGCAATTTATTGATAAGCCTTCTATGCGGAACAGTATCAAAAGCCTTACTGAAATCTAACAAGAGAAAAAAGGTGTCATCTGCGCTCATTTCTATGTATTTCCATGTACAACAAAACACTATCAGGAGGTTTAACTAAAACCAACAAAATCAAGGCTAGCCCTGATTTTGTGCACCCTAGCAGATTCGCCTGTTTGAGCGAAGGTGTTGAGTGCATCAGCTCAGGTGTAGCTGTACTGGAGGAGGCTGCTCCCTCAAACGGCTGGGGGATCAGCCCTCCAAGTATGGGAGGGATCAAGAGCGTAAGAAAGCCTAGACAGGTTTTGGTGGTAGGGGACTATATTATTAAGCAAGTAGTCAGGGTAATCTGCCACTCTGACAGCCTTAACCAGACAGTTTGCTCTCTGCTGGGTGCTCAGGTAAGGCATGTGGTTGAGAGTGTGGATGAATTATTGGGAGGGGTTGGAGAAGACCCAGCTGTCATGGTCCATATAGGTGCCAATGACAAAGTAAGCGGAAAATGGAGGGCCGTTAAGAATGAGTTCAGAGAACTAGGAAATAAACTAAAGAGGTCCTCCAAGGTAGTATTTCCAGTGCCATGCCTGATACTGCCTGTGCCATGCGCTACAGTGGAAATGCAGCAGATCAGGGAGGTCATTGCATGAATCAAGTCTTGGTACAGGAAGGAGGTCTTTGGGTTTTTAGAGCACTGGGCTCATTTTGCACTGGGGCTCAATCTCTATAGTCGTGATCAGGGCTCGAGTCCTGCGAGAACAGTGTTTCCGCACTTCTCCCACAGCGGGAATGCTGCGGGAACGCAGGTTCCCGCTGTAGCCCGAGCCCAGTGGCGTAGCGAGGGGGGTATGTGCCCCTGGATGCCTTCTAACCGGGCGTGCCCGGCGCAGCAGCCCTGCCACTTCGCATGGGTTCCAACAGCCAGCTGCGAGATCGCGGCAGGCTGGTGGACCAAAAGCGAGCGGCACATGGGTGGATGCAGTGCAGTTCTTCACCTCTCCCCACTAGGCGAGCGGCCACTGGCATGATGCAGCGTGGCCTCTCGCCTGGGATAGGAGGACCCTCCCACCTGACCAGCGCGCGTTCTTGTGAGAACACGGCTGGTCAGGTGGTTCCCGGCGAGCGGCCTAGCTGCATCGTGTCAGCGGCCGCTCGCCTCGTGGGGAGAAGACAAGAACGCCCCCAGCTAAGGAGGAGGTGAGAGCTGGGGGCAAATATACACATGAGAGCTGGGGCAGATATACCCATAAGAACTGGGGGGCAGATATACCCATGAGAGCTGGGGTGCAAATCTACCCATGAGAGCTGGGGGCAATATATAACCAGCTGGAGCAGATATACCCATGAGAGCTTGGGGGCAAATATACCCATGAGAGCTTGGGGGCAAATATACCCATGAGAGCTGGGGGGGGCAAATATACCCATGAGAGCTGGGGCAATATATACCCATGTGAGCTGGGGGCAATATATACCCATGTGAACTGGGAGCAATATATACCCATGTGAGCTGGGGGCAATATATACCCATGTGTGAGCTGCTGGGGGCAATATATACCCATGTGTGAGCTGGGGGCAAATATATCCATATAACCAGTGCTGGGTATATTATTCTGGGGGCCCAATGCTGTGTATATAATTCTGGGGGTCCAGTGCTGTGCATATTATTCTGGGGTTCCAGTGCTGTTCATATTATTCTGGGGGCTCAGTGCTGTGCATATTATTCTGGGGTCTCAGTGCTGTGCATATTATTCTGGGGCCTCAGTGCTGTGTATATTATTCTGGGGGCTCAGTGCTGTGTATATAATTCTGGGGGTCCAGTGCTGGGTGTATTATTCTGGGGTTCCAGTGCTCTGCATATTATTCTGGGATTCCAGTGCTCTACATATTATTCTGGGGTTCCAGTGCTCTGCATATTATTCTGGGGGCTCAGTGCTGTGTATATTATTCTGGGGTTCCAGTGCTGTTCATATTATTCTGGGAGCTCAGTCCTGTGCATATTATTCTGGGGGCTCAATGCTATGTATATTATTCTTGGGGCTCAGTGGAGTGCAGTGTATATTATTCTGGGGGTCCAGTGCTGGGTATATTATTCTGGGGGTCCAATGCCTGTGTATATAATTCTGGGGGGTCTGTGCCTGGATATGTGATCTATATATATATTATATATAACCTGTTAGTCCAGTTGCCAATATCACGAGTATACCTGTATGTAGTGATACCTTTCACTGATCAATATAGTTTCCAGACCTGAAGAGAGGTTACACTCTTGAAAGCTTGTCTTTTAAATGTAATGTTAACCCAATAAAAATGGTATCACCACATACTGCTATACTCGTGATATATATATATTTTCTTTAGGTAATAGGGGTTGTGGAATTCGTGGGTGAGATCCCTCACTTTTTTTTCCAGGACTTGACCCCTGGACTCGTGATGGATTGCATCTGAATGGAAGAGGGTCCACTATGCTGGGGGACTGGATGGCTAGAAGATCGGAGTTTTTAAAATATTGAAAGGGGGGAGGGATACAGAAGCCTACATAATGAAAAGAAAGTTTTTGAGATTTAGCTCAGATTAAGGGGGGTGGAGATGGGGGGGGCGGATAATGACATAACCGAGGAGGCACGCAATGTAATGTTACATTCAGCATGTGTGGGCCGTGACAATATTAAATGTATGCATGCTAATGCAAGAAGCCTCCGCAACAAGATGGAGGAACTAGAGGCAATAGCATTTACAAAGTAATATGTCATAATAAGTGTAACAGAAACGTGGTGGGATGAAACGCAGGACTGGGCTGTAAATTTACATGGTTACACGTTGTTTAGGAGGAATAGGAAGCATAAGAAATGGGTAAAATGGTTAAATGATACCTTCATGTCACAACTGGTAGGTGCACCAACTAGAAAGGATGCCTGTCTGAATCGGATTATAACAATGTTGAAAATGTAAACAGGAAATAAAAATCTTTTTTCCTTTTTAGATGCAATTACTTCGAACGAAGACAAAAAAAAGCAGCATGTGTTTTCTAAGATGATCTTTGTAATGCACAAGTAATCAGGTTACAGCTTACATAAGTGGTAGTGTCCCTTTAATGTTTTGTATTTCATGAACATTGTTCCATTTTTTACTTTTTTGTTGAAACTTTCATGGAAAGTCTTCTCTATATCCTGCAAGGCTTCCTCCATATCCTATTTGTTTGATAAATGATGTGCCTCTTTATGCATAATTTTATGGCTGCTCTGCAAAGAATTTTTAAAGTACATCTAATACAAAATTTTAAAATGAAACTGAAGTTAGTTCAGATATGTTATTCACTGTATTCATTTAGTAGAGCTATTATTACTAGGAATGCATGCAGTCATGACTTCTAGTGTGATACACATGCAGAAGAGCCTTTAGGAGCTACATATTGCTATTATTTGCTTTAGATTGTATTGATTTTCTTAGATTTTTCTGGTCTTTTGTATCCAGTTCATTGCAATTTTTTCCACTTATATGACATACAAGTGGAAATGGGCAACAATTGATAGAGCAAACCATGGAATGGGCACTTCAGCGGATATAAAACCTGCACAACATATGGATTTCCTTAGTACACTTATGAAGGCCTGTTGTGTACTGAAACGTGTTTTATTAGTTGTTTATATGTGATGTTGTTGAAGAAATGCCATATTTTTTATTGTTTTATTCTATGTTCTAGCATAAACACGTTAGACTCTATCACCTCCTTCAAGCTAAGAAGTATATAGAAAAACAGTGCAGCGCTCCCGTACCAAATACTCTCGAACTCCGGACTTTTTCTGACAAAGCCTTTTTCAGGGGCGAAATGTGTTTTGTAGCACTATTCCCTTATTCTTATGCTATCTGTTTGTACTTTTATAGATCAGTATGTTTATATATATATATATATATATATATTTTTTAGATTGAGTGCTGCCCTCCCTGTGTATTCTGTATGAAAAGGGCTGACACCACTTGGGTAAGCACCCCTCCCTGTCACAGGTGCTCCACATGCAGGATCTATTTAACCTTGAACTGCAGGGAGCTCCAGAAAGACCCCAGTCCCAGAGTTAATCCAATAAGAGCAGTCATTAGGTTAGTATGATAGGACCTGCCAAAAGGTGGAGTACATTGATGCTGTTGGCAGGCTTAAGCAACCATGGCCATTCATTGTGAACTAAATTCCCACCATTTTCAACAAAGCTTGGGTTTAAGAACCTTGTAAAATACCTTAAATGGGTTAAAAACTGTTGTAATCCCGAAGGGGGAAACAAATGTTGGAAGTTTTGAAGTGTTAAAATCTGGCAAAACCAGATGTTTAAATGTATAGGGCTGCTGTTGTTGGTTTTTCAGAGTGTTGACTGGAGTGCTGTCTTCCTGGTTTGAGTACCGGCTGTGTGGAGTAGAGGTAATGTCACTGCTCTGCGTGGGGAGAGCCTGTGGAGACATGGGTTCGATCCCAGCGAGCAACCTCTCCAGTAAGTGTCCTTGGGCAAGACACCTAACAGTACATACTCGCCACCCAGGACATACTTGAAAACGAGAGAAATCTCAATGTATCCTTCCTGCTAAAATCCTTTCTGAAAAAAAAAATATATATATATATTTATTACAGTTGTGCTCATAAGTTTATATACCCTGGCAGAATTTATGATTTCTTAGCCATTATTCAGAGAATATGAATGATAACACAAAAACATTTCTTTCACTCATGGTTAGTGTTTGGCTGAAGTCATTTATTATCAATAAAGTGTGTTAACTCTTTTTAAAGCATAATGACCACAGAAACAACCCAAATGACCCTGATCAAAAGTTTACATACCCTGGTGATTTTGACCTCATAACATGCACAGAGACAAGCCTCAAACCTTCTGGCACAAAGTCATTTGGAGTGATGAGACCATAAGTGAACTTTTTGTTCACAACCATAAACGATACATTTGGAGAGGAGTCGACAAAGCCTATGATGAAAGGTACACCATTCCTACTGTGAAACATGGAGGTGGATCGCTGGTGTTTTGGAGTTGTGTGAGCTACAAAGGCACAGGAAATTTGGTTAAATTTGATGGCAGGATGAATGCAGTATGTTATCAAAAATACTGGAGGAAAATTTGCATTCATCAGCCAGGAAGCTGTGCATGGGACATACTTGGACATTCCAACATGACAATGATCCAAAACACAAGGCCAAGTCGACCTGTCATTGGCTACTGCAGAATAAAGTAAGGTTCTGGAGTGTCCATCTCAATCTCCTGACCTCAATATCATTGAGCCACTCTGGGGGAGATCTCAAACGTGCAGTTCATGCAAGACAGCCCAAGAATTTAAAGGAACTGGAGACTTTTTGTCAAGAAGAATGGGCAGCTTTATCATCTGAGAAGATAAAGAGCCTCATCCACAAATACCACAAAATACTTCAAGCTGTCATTGATGTTAAAGGGGGCAATACACGGTATTAAGAACTAGGGTATGTAAACTTTTGATCAGGGTCATTTGGGTAGTTTCTGTTGTCATTATGATTTGAAAGAGTAAACATACTTAATTGATAATAAATGGCTTCAGCCAAACACTAACCATGAGTGAAAGAAATGTTTTTTGTGATATTATTCATATCCTCTGAATGATGGCTAAGAAATCATAAGTTTACATATGCTGGCAGAATTTATCAGCACAACTGTATATGTTATAATGGAAACCCGTATACAAACTAGACTATTACTAAAACTGCTTTTATTGGTTTAAAAGGTAGAGAAAGTTTTCTCCTTTTCTCCTCGCCCCCCCCCCACCCCATTTGAAGGTGTCAGCCCCTGGAGGGGACTGCATATGGGGACACAGCAAAATACAGGCTTGAGATGGTTGTACCTAATTCCTATAAACAACCAGAAGGCACCACCCTTAGAGCCTGATACTGGCTCATGAAAATAATTTGAAGATATAAGTGAATATTGGTGACCATGAGAGGCTGCTTGGTATGCCTTAAAGAGCCCACAGGCGTGAAACGGGTAGCCCACACAGGCTCCTCAAAGTGTGAGCGTAATTAATTAAATTATCATTTTGGATTCTTGTTGAATGGGTTACACTATTTTTATTTGCGGGCTTTCTTTTTGAGGTCCTGTGTGCTGGTGGACCAACCAATTAGGATTTTTTTGTAATCAAAATTTTTATTAGGACGAAGGACATTCAACAATATGGTCACAGGGTCAATACAGGTCATCAAATTTGAATAAGGGATGGTCACGCAGGACCAACAAACCTCAGTTGGAAAACAGAGCATATGTTAAAGCATATAGGTTCAAATATATCAGGCAAACCAGTGAACACACAGCATGAAAACAGAACAGTAAAATCATAAAAGGTCAATCAAAGGTTTCCAGTATAAAAGAAAGAAGAAAAAAAAGGGGGGGAATAAGATGGATGGGGATGAAAAATGGAAGATAATGGCAGAAGCCCAAAATGTGCCATCCTTGGCATATCCCCATAAGTCCAGAAGGACCGCCGGGGGTACCAAGGGGAATAATTGGCACTAGGCCCGGGCTCTCGGGGGTCCATGACAGGCACCTGGCCACGATGGTGGTCCTCGAGACAACCCAGTATGCCACATAAAAGAGTGAAAAAAAAGTACGTCCAGACATGACATGAAACGAGGGGGGGTCTCCAAAAGAAGCTGCAAAAGGTCAAAAAGATGGGTAGGAGTAAGAATCTTCGAACCAAATTAGCAGGGTGGAAATATAAAAGAAGGCACAGACCAAGCATCTAGCCGGGGTCGGAGGAAGGGGAACGAGATCCTTTAGGGTTGTTAGCGGCCGATATACCTAGGGAGTGAAGAAGATTCCAGGCTTCCTCTGGGGTAGCGACCTGGTGACAGATATTATCATTAAGAACAGAGAGAGACCCCGCCGCTCCCCATCGGTACCTAACCCCTATGCTCTGCAAAAGGGTAGTCTCGTCTCGAAAACGCCTCCGGCCCAAAAGTGTCACGAACGGTAAGTCATTAAACAACGACACAGTGGAGCCTTCAAAGAGAAGCGTAGCTCGTGCAACAGGTGTCGACATCAGACGCCGCTTGGTAGTAACATCCCCCGCTATGGCAATCACATCTCGAGGGGCATCGACTGGCGCCGTTGCGGCTTTGCGTATGCGCATAACTGCATTGAAGACCGCCGGCGTTCCCGCAGCCGAGGCCAAGACAAAAGCCGCCAGTTTATTTGCGTAAGCCAGCAGAGCGTCCTCCGGGATCCCCCGGATCCGAATATTGCAGCAGCGGTGACGAGTCTTAAGAGCCTCGACAGCCCCAGAGAGGATATCAACCCGGGCTTGTAGCGATTCTAGTCGGGTCGCCTGTAAGGTCTGTGTCTGCACAGTAGATTCCACCTTCACTTCCACAGCAGCGACACGGCCTGTAACCAACTCTACCACCGCAGTAAGGGAGATAAAGTCCAGGTGCCAAAGAGCACGCATCTCGTCAAACATGCGTTCGATGGGAGGCAGCAGAGCGTCCCCGCCAGATCCGGCACAGGAGATATCTCCGCAGCCACAGAGCGCTGCATCACTGACTCCACTGCATTCCCCGCACGCCAGGGATCGGGCCTCGCTCCGAGGAGCCAGCTCTGCCTCCGGCCAATACGGCTCATCGTCCTCAGAGGACCCTGTGGTGAGGGTTCGGCTTACGGGGGAGCCTTGACGCCTCCGTCTCCAGTCCGCATCCAGCGTGTCACAGATATCCTGCTGCCGGGGGTTCCCCGGTGGACAGGATTTCTTCCCCAATTTTCTCCCCATGATCCGTCACAGATCCCAATCCCAGCTGGGCAATGACAGGCACACGTTGCACAAGGAATCAGCACGAGGGACAGGCTAAGAAAATGGCCGCCGAGAATAGGCCTCACAGGGATGGAAAGGTTCTGGTCGTCCAGGGTACAGCACGCGGCGGGGACCTCCAGCTGCTGAACCACAGATAAGTGTCCACAGTCAGGAAGCGAGCATGAGCGGAAATTTCAGCCAGAAAGACCCAAAAGTCATCAATTTTAAAGCCACAGCAACGGAGCTCTTCAGATTTTCAGCCACTCAGCTTGACTTCTGGTCACGCCCCACCAATTAGGATTTCTACATCATTACACCAATAGAAAATAAGGATTGTGTCTAATACTAGTACACAACCCATAGTGGTATATGAAAAATTAAAAAAAACTTTGTTCTTCCTATGTATTTAAATGATCTAATAATTAAAAACTACCCCGTTCAGTCCGGTATGCGTTCAAAAATAGCCCCCTGTCTCACGTAATGAGCTAAATTATGCGTAGCAGACTTGCATTCCTATATATCTGCACACCCAGGTATATATGGATGTTGTTGAGTCGTTTGATAATGTGCTAATTGTGTCTATTGTACAATGCGACTCCACATCAAATCACTCTAAGGGTCAAACAATCACGCATACAGGGACAGACAGTGTAACAGATTTCCATACCGTGACTGGGTCACATCTGTTAATGCCTCTTCTTTGTCAGACCCCCATTCTTCCACCAGCAGCCTTTCATGCCTTTCTCCAGCCCTTACCCGAAACTTAAGGACAGGTACATGCAAAGAGCATGGATAGAATCCCACTAAATGAGGAGACCCGCAGATCTGGAGGTTCAGAACAGTCAGCTACACTTTGCTCAGCATTTAATGGAATAATATGTACAGTGCCAGGCTTGAGCCTGACAGCCAATGGAAACCGATGCCCTGGCCTCCCACTGCACCTCCTCATAATCTCTCCCGCTAGAATAATGTTCAGACGTTACTGGTCTTCAGTCTGCTTCTTAAAGTCTGGGATGCAATTCGACCAGGGACAGACAATGGGATCATCATCGTTCAACATTTGGAAAACAAGACAGAACAATACCCACTCAAACATTTAACAGATAACACATTCCAGATAGGGGGAGTTGGAAAAGGCTACGATAACCCACCCAGTAATCCAATCAGCAGATAGTAAAAGATACACATAGACAATAACTGTATTCATACAAAACAGAGATTACAGAAACACTCTGCACTCTACAGGTACAGGGTGACTTTAACATAGGAGAGAGCAGGGAAATAATATAGAACATCAGGTCTGCACCTCCCAAATACATCTTTAGTCCCCGAGTTTAAAGTGACGCACATCACATACCGTACTAACTGTAAAAGGATTACTTAAACCAAACGCTTAAGAAACCACCAGTTTTATGATACTTAGCATTTAGCAATGTTAACCCTTAGATGCCCACTGTCTGTTAGTATAGACTTTGCCACATTGGTCCACATTCCCATGGCAGGAGGCCAGCATCCGCACTTCAACAGCCCCAGAGCCCTATATAGCCCTATATAGTCTGGGCAAGGGTGAAATATGTGCCAAGGTGGGTGAGCGCACAAAGGCAGATGGAGCTTTGGTTACAGTCCCAATCTCAGATTTATAAAACTGAATCATAATTAGTGCAGACTTAAGCACTTGAAATGCTACAAAGCTACCCTAACTTAATGTCATTTCTCACATTTGGTAATTCAACAAATAACGAAGTGTAGTATTTGGTGTATTAACCAAACAAGCTGTTTCAACATTGTAAATAACACATAACCTGTTTCTGCAGATTTGTATTTAACTTCTGCAAATTAGAAGTCCACGTAGGATTAGTTATTGCCAGTGCGTAAGTCAGATCACGTCCGTGACCAAAATTAGAAAGTTGGTAAATGAATAGAAATGCATTATCTTTGTGTTTACTTATACATCACTATGCTTAATTTAACACACATTTGCTGACTGTGGTTCAATCTCTCCCTATGATTCTAACAAGAAGGGCATAAAATTCCATTTGAGATATCCTTAAATTACAGGAGAAAAGCAGCAGGAACTTGTTAATCAATCACGCCTTTTCTTAAAAGCTCAGTTCCACTTATCAATGTATATTGACATTGCAGCAGGGGAAACCATTCAGTCCTGTATATCTCTTTCAATTTTTATTCTGCTTAATTTACTGCGTGTTTCACAGCTAATTATGCATAGGGTGATATTGTATAGGTAAAATATTTCATTTTGTTGCCCCTTTTGCTACTATTCTCCTTTTTGAATTCTACCTTTTTTGTACTCTTATGATACAATAGCCTTTTTATCCTATTCTCCCCTTCATGGACTTCTAGAAGTCTCCCCGTATTGTAAATTTAAATCCTGCAAGTCCATACATTACCACATGTTGTACTTATAACGTCAAGTCCTTAAATTAATTTTCTACTATCACAGTAATTGTGACGAAAAACTACCTAATTGTGCTTGGAACCCCCCCCCCCAATGTATTTCTCAGGGTGTCCTTGTACATTTTCAGAACCTGTCCTGTGTTGCATAATTCCCTTCCCTCATATCTTTCCAGTGGAAAGCTCACACAGGCTTGAATAAACCAAATGTTGTACCTTTATTTGCATGGCAATTCCTGTGGCTTTCTGTCTAGGGCAGTCACCATGGAGACCTAGGTATGGCCAAATGGTGTAGCTAGCACAGTCCACCTGCATACTCACCCATCCACAGTTAATGTTTTCCGTTCAGTTCTCCTGGGTTCTTTGTCTTGCGCTTGCCATGGATAATTGGCTGTTCCCCTTGGGTGGGCCGTTGGTAGCTGTATGGGACTTATATTTATTTCTGAAGATGAGTGGGCATTGCTCAGGACTGTGGACGTCCCTGTGGGTGTGTTTATGGATGGAGAGTGGGGTGAGGGTTTTGAAAAGATCATCCTTTGCCACTTGAGTTAGTTCAGGTTGTGGGATCATGTCACCTAACATCTAAGAGCATATGGACTTAACTTACAGATGTAGCTCCTCTAATAAGCCCACTGGAATAAGACCTCAGTCAGATGCAGGGACTGTGAGTTAGCTGTGGTTTATTTTCCCGTTATGTTGTGTATTTGTCTGTACACTTTATCACTTTTTGTGCACTGTCTTTATGTGTTGGCTTGAAAAGCATAGCATATTAAAATCTGTTCGAATTAAATGGTATTGAGTTACGTAAATCAATGCAGGTGAAGGATTTGGGAATAATCATAGACCCCCAACTCTGCAACAATGCCTAATGTCAAAGAGCAGCTGCCAAGGCCAGCAAGGTATTGGCATGCATTAAAAGGGGAATTCACTCTCGTGATGCAAAGTTATTTTTACATCTTTAAAAATCAACTGTTTTTACATCTTTAAAAATCAAATGGTAAGATCGCACCTTGAAAATGCGATGCAGCTTTGGGCACCTGTTATTTAAAAAAAGGATATTATGGCGCTAGAAAAAGTGCAGAGGCGGGCAACTAAATTAACCTCCCTGGCGGTCTAATTTTTTCAAAATTTTGTGTCTAAAAGCGTCTCAATTTTTTTTTTAAGGAAACTTGTTTTTGTACATAGTTAGCCTGTAATAATTAGGAATTGCGCACTGAAATCCGTGCAATCAAGAGTCCTTACTGGTAAAATCCTTTATAAATAAAGTAAATACACGGAGTCCGATAAAGTTTGAAACCCGACATAATAATTTATTATCCCAAAAATAATTATCCAAAATAATGCAAATAAATGATATTCAATAAAATACAACAAAGAAAACACTGAAATCTGTCTGAAAACAAGGGTGAGACTATAGCAGAAAAAATTGTGGTGACAGTCCGCGCTTCCCTCTTTGGTGACAAATGTTCTCAAGTGGGAGATCTTCTTATTTAGTAACAGAATCACTTTTTATATGCAGTCCTCAACCCTCGGAAAAAAAGGGGAAAAATAGCAAACATAGTGTGATCTGTATAACTCATCTGAGCCCCCCAAAAAGAGTGTGCAATAGTTCAACTCACATTTGAAGGTGTCATAAATCTGACACTGGATATGCTGCACCACCGATATTTTAAGGAGATATCAGACTCCCCTTTTTCACCTCCGTTTGACGATATTCTTCCAAGGAAAAATAAGGTTGCAGGATCCTCGATGAAAGTTAAAATTTGTTTATTTCTTAAAACAATTAAAACCATTAAAATAAACGCCAATACGCGTTTCGCGATCAAATCGCTTCATCAGTCGGCAAAAAAATGAATGAATAATTCGAGATATCCTGCAATGTCCTTATATTCTCTATTGTCAATAAAATGATTAAACTGGGGAACGCCTGTTTTTTCTCCCAACTCAATAGAACGTCACCACGCTTGCGCGGGGTACCGTTCAATGGTGGTGTTTTAATTGTTTTAAGAAATAAACAAATTTTAACTTTCATCGAGGATCCTGCACTTTGGAATACCACCAGGGAGGTTAATAAGTGGAATGGAAGATTTAAGTTAACAAGCTTAAACCTGTTTAGTTTAGAGAAACGGTACCTTAGAGGAGATAACTTTATATAATTATACACTGGGCCATTCTAAACCATTGTCTAGAAACCTATTCATTAATAGGACTATACATAGGACACAAGGTCACCCATTTAGACTGGATGAACGGAAATCCAGCCTAAAGCATAGGAAGGGGTTTTTTTTTTTTACTTCTTTTTATTATTTTACAGTGAGAACAATGAAGCTGTGGAATTCTTTGCCTGTTGAGGTGGTTGCGTCAGAGACTGTACAGCATGGGTCTCAAAGTTCCGAGCAGCGGGCCATTTGTGGTGCGCATACCGATTACAAATGGCCCGCAGACTGACCAGGTCCGGATTGGCCTTGCTGCCCCTGCAGCCCAGGATGTGCGTGGAGCGGCATGGTGATTCCCTCCCCAATGATCAAGACGCTCCATTCCTGTCCTGTTGGGCCCCTACTCGGTGCCGATCTGACACCGAGCAGGGGCTTCAGCCACAGGGCGGGACGGCCCCCGAGCCGCGGGACTCATCGCGCGTATGCGATGACGTCACGCTCTTGGATTCGCCTTGCCCACCAGGATCCCATTACAGGAGAGATGCAGGGGTCCTTTAGACCCCGTGTCTCTGGATCTATTGGAGATACAAGAACCGTTGAGGTGTCATTGGAAAGGTCAGGGTCTGATGCCTAACACCACTATGTATTGAGTAAAAATAAAAGCTGACACTGGTCAACAAAAAATAAAAAATATTTTCTGGCCTGGACTTTTGCGGTTGTTTTAGACTAATTTCAGGGTGCCGATTCCAAATCTGATCTCAGATTTGCTCTATCACATCTCATTTTTATGCTATCGGCATACCCCAGTTTCATTAATTTTACCTGAAATTAACTCTTTGTCACTTATGATTGCAAGTTGTTGCGAGTCAGTGCCTGCTTTAGTGTTAAAATATGGTGCTCTATTTTTAGGATAATGAGTTTATAATATCGTTTTATGTAGATATCCACATTTATTTAACCCCTTAGTGACCAGGCGGTTTTACAAAAGTCTGTCCTTTAGTGCCCGCTGCGGGTTTTACGTTTCTGTGCTGTTGGTGTTTAGGTCAAATTGTTTTTGGAGCCCACACATATTATATACCATTTTTTTCTGCCATTAAATTGAAATATGATGAAAAAAAATGGAAAAAACCACACTTTTTTTTAAATGTAATCCCCAAAATCTACAACCGCCAATCTATCTCCACTTGGCAGCTAGGGGGTTAACTGTCCCGCTGACGTCCTCACACATATGGTGAGGATGTCAGTGGGTGGGGGGTTACCCAGAGGCTTGGCTGACATCCAAGATGTCAGTCATCTCCAGGTTTGAATCGCGATTCGGTGCCGATTAGTGCCGAATCGTGATCCAGCAGCAAAATACTTAATACTATATATTGCTGAAAAGGGGAGACTCTCCCCTCTCCAGCGGTGTAGTTTTTTTCCCTACAATGTAAGGTTGGGGAGATAGAGGGCTCCAAAGGAGCCCCCCTCCCCTTCCTGATTTTTACTGCAGGCGCCAGTGGGTGCCTGCTGACAACACACAGTGTGATGACGTCATCGCACCTGCCAGCCCCCCTATAAAGGCGGGGAAGGCTTCTAGCCTGCCAGACTGCTGCAGGAGCCAGCGAGGGAGGTACGTATCGGGCGGGAGGGAGGTTAGGAGACCCCTGATGTACCATGTACGTCCGCATGTCTAAGGGAGACTTCCCGATCAGACGTACATGGTATGTTGTTGGGAAGGGGTTAATATTTTACTTCTGCAGGGCGTGATCTAACAATGGCTACAACAGCCAAAAGAAGGAAATGCAGTAATGACCCAGATATCTTCTGCTACACCTGTGGCAGCTTCACTTTGCAGGATCAATTTGCTGTTTATTATTGAAAATGCAATATTCGATATCTCAAAAACCTGATGTGATAGACAAACTGATGCCAGATTTGGAATCGGCACCCCAAAATTACCTTAAACCCGTTGGAATACCTTATGCCAGAAAAAGTGTATTGACCAGTGTGATTAATAATAAAATTAAATAGTTAAAAACTTTTTTTTTTTGTTCTAAAAACAGGGGCATTGTTCGCCCCCTAAATTTAACAATGCCGCTGCACTAACTCACTAATTCTTTCATATATATTTTAATAGATTTAATTTTAATATATAATATTTTATTTATAATAATTTTAATAAAATACTGCATTTTGAGTTAAATATAATCGGTTTATTTCTGTGGAGCTCAGTGATATGCTCATACACTCCGCACATTGAGTTTTTTTTGTTGTGGTGCTCTGTGATACAATAATGTGTAGTGTGTATGAGTGAGTTTTATTGCCGTGTTGCTCTGTGATACTCATACACACTGCACATTACTGTGAGTTTTATTGCTTTGGAGCTCTGCGATACGCTCATACACACCTGAACATTACAGTGAGTTGTATTGCTGTGGCGCTCTGTGAAACGCTCAATCACACCGCACATTACAGTGAGTTTTATTGCTTTGGAGCTCTGAGATACTCATACACACCGCTCATTACTGTGAGTTTTATTGCTGTGGAGCTCTGTAATGTACAAGTGTACCACTAAGGTACACTTTCTTATAAACCTGAAAAGCGAGCAGCAGCTTCCCACCTGTGCCACAGGGATCTTCTGTGCCATGGCGCAGCCTTAGATGCAATGAGTATTTTATACAAAAACAAAAAAAGGGGCGCTAAGATGACAATCGGTAGAGGGAGTGATCCCACAGAATTGGAATAGCACGGCAGCTCTATCCTTTAAGGGCTTGCCTTACAGAACCTGAACAGAATATGACAGCACACAAAAATATTAGACATGTGCACAGCACAAAATTTCGTTTTGGACGAATGCATTCGTCCTAAAACACAATTTATTTAGTTGCTAAAGAAATTCGTTTTCAGTTCTTTAGTATGAAAACTAATTTAATTCGTCCAAAAACCAGCGGATACAATTAATATTGTAGTGGTGGCTCCTCAGAGGGCTGAGATCGGCTGCTTGTTACAGTATCTCTCACTCTCAGCACAATGTGTCAGGCAAAGCTGTTACAGTAACTGATTGCTGCTCATCACAATGCTCAGAGTTTCAGTAAAACTAGTAAATAATATTTTTATGTATAAGAGGTTATAAAAATATTAATTCTTTGTTTTACTGAAACTCTGAGCGCTGTGATGAGCAGCAGTCCGTTACTATAACAGCTGAGCCTGATACATTGTACTGAGAGATAATGTAATAAGCAGCCGATCTCAGTGCTCACAGACACTGGATTTAAAGGGCTAAAAAAATAAATAAAATGCTCTTCTCTGTATAATGTATAGAACATCCTTCTGCATTAATTAATTGCTTAGAACATCCTCCAGCATTAATCATTGCTGGTCTCCTTCACTCATCAATGTAATATTACAAAAAGAACTGAAACTAAAATGAAATGCATTTTCCTTTCGTTCTTTGGACCGAGCAGTTTCGTATCTCTTGAGTCATACGAAAACGAAATTATCCCAGAATTCGAACGCAATCTGTCAGTACTAAAACGAATGCACATGTCTAAAAAATATGAGGAAAGCGCCTGTGCAAGTCCCGCAACCACAAGAAGACAATATGTATAACCCACACACCCAATATGCATGAACCGTGTGTAACCAAAAAATGGGTCAAATACATTTACCAATGCACGTTCACTCGTTGTACTTTTACTCTTGTACACATATAGAGAAAGCACAAAAACATATATATTGCGCAATATGCATATACAGAGAGTGAGATTAGATGCTCATAGCAATGGTTCACTCACATGGATTAGATCCTGTACAATTCAAGGCTCAATATGCAGGCAATGGGTCCATTCAGGGATGACCCTGTCCCGTCTTCACACGTACTCAAGATGTATCACGTAGACCAGGGGTCTGCAACCCGCGGCTCCCGAGCCGCATGCGGCACTTTCAATGCCCTGCTGCGGCTCCTGGGCCGGTGCTCCCGCTAGGGTGCATCCGGCCCGACCCAGGTTACCCCAGACTTCACCGGGTGGCCACTGTCAGCTCTGTTCCCATCATCACGCTGCGCCTGCTCCTTGCCCTGGGCACAGTGTGATGGAAGATGTCGGCTCCCAGTGGCTGTCCAGTAGAGAGTATGGGGAGTAGGTATAACCCCTCCCCTTAGCATGATGGACAGCCACCGCCCGCCAGTACTTGAACAGGATGATGGAAACGAAGTATGAAGGGAACTGGGTATTATTTATATATGGGGGACCTGGGGATTATTTATATTTGGGGGACCTGGGGATTATTAATTTATACATGGGGGGACCTGGGGATGATTATATAAGTGGGGAGAAGAAATATAATAATTATAAATAAATGACATCAATCATGGCATGGCTGCATTAACCTCTGGACCAGGGTCCCCTCTCCTACTGTTCTGTGTGTGTTTTGTGTATGTATATTTGTTATTCGCGCTCTCTCATTGAACAGCACTACGCAACTTGTTGGCACTTCATAAATGTTTGTAACTAATTATTTGAAATTATTTGTTATTTATATTAATGACATGGCAATTGCCAGTCTTATGTGGTCTTAAAATGATTGATTTTTATTATTATTATTATTAGTATAAGTTTAAATTTAGAGTATCCCTCCCCACCCCAGGGCAAATTGTTGTATTTGTTACTTTTTGTACTTGCACAAAATACATATATTAATTTGCCTAATTTACTTGAAGTAATTATTTATTTATAAAGGCTTTTACCAGGAATGATACATTAAGATTTCTCTCGTTTTCAAGTATAAATGTATGCAGGCAGCCCATTTACATTTATTAATTTAAATTAACTAAAGTAATATGTGCATTTTGTGCATGTGAAAAGTAACAAATACAACAATAATATAAATAATAAATAAGACACTATAGTATATTTTTTATACATAGCATAAAGGTAAAAAAAACTATATACGCAATGTTATCTACATTTTAGATGTCAAAAGGGGTTTGCGGCTCCCAGTGTTTTCTTTTTTTGCGGGAAACGGGTCCAAATGGCTCTTTGGCTGTTTAAGGTTGCAGACCCCTGACGTAGACGATTTCTGTGTCCTTTTCTACATGGTCTACGCGTCGTGATACATTTGAGTACGTGTGAAGACGAAATATGGCCCAAAGCTTTCGAGTTACGACCACCAAATCTGACACGGACCCGCGGCATGTACTGACTTCGCCTGCTATATCTTTTCTAAGTGATCCAATTTACGGATGTTCTGTAAGGGGCTTCTGAAATACCAAAGTTCCTCATAGACTTTAATTAACATGAGGAAATCTCTAACAGCAAAGTTCAAATTTCAACTGTCACTTTGTGCTGATGTTCTATGACAATGAGAGCTGAACTTTTTTATCGACTGATGGCTCTTCTCCATAGTTGGTACTAATTTAACCAGAGCTGTTGTAAACTTACCAGAGTTAACATTATGGTCTAGTTGTTAAGTTTTCAATAGCTCTGGTTAAGTTAGCACCAATTTTGGAATATTGCCCTGAGAGTCCAGTTTTAAAATCCTTATTTTAACTGACAAATTGGGAGTAGTTTTTCTTTACAAATCTTTGTTTAAATGACCCATGACTGTGCATGTGAAACCTTGCGAACGCTGTGGACTGTTCAGAACATATGAGACTGGGGAAATAACAAAGGCAAGACTGAAAGGCTCAGATTCATGTTCACTCTCACGGATTCATACTCACACCCTCACTCTCACTTTCATACTCACAGGTAACATGACGTGATCACGCGGCCGCCAGGCAGTGGAGGCTGTGACGCTGCCTCCAGGCAAGACCTCGCTACTCCCGTGACACAGCGTCACAGCCTCCATTGCCCGGTGGCCGCTCGTTAATGCTGGTAGCCAGAGGGCGCGCTGTCCAAATACTTTTGAAGCATTGGCCGGGTCCCCCAGCCCCATGGATACTGGCAAGCCGGCCCAGCGCTGGCTTCCTGTATCAGGGGGAAGTATCGAGGCATTTGCACGAGTACCAAGTATTCGTGCAAATGGCAGTGTCCGCACCGATACCGATACTAGTATCAGTGCATCACAATACCTGCAATTATTCCTGACCGATGCGGTTATTGGAAAAATTGTTACGGAGACAAACCGGTACCAGGAGCAACAATTGCTTACTCTGCAGCGGAAGTTTTTACGTAGCAGAAAGTGGGAACCGGTGACCAAAAATTACATTTGGAAATTCCTGGGCCTGATAGTACTTCAGGGAATGGTGGGGGAAACCCCTGCAGAAGTGGTATTGAACAACAAATAAATTGCTTGCCACTCTATTCTTTGGCACGGTCATGTCAGAGTACCGTTTTACCTTGATAATGAAATTTCTGCACTTTGGGAACAATGAATTTGATGAAACCACTCCTTCTCTAAAACTGAGGAAAATTTGGGAAGTATCAAATGATTGTCAATAATTTCCAAAGGACCTATGTGCCAGAGAGGGATGTCAGCATAGATGAAAGTCTAATGCCCTACAAGGGAAGGCTAAGCTGGGTGCAATACATTGCATCAAAGAGAGCACGATTTGGGGTTTAATCCTACATCCTATGCGAATCGTCAACTGGCTACATTTGGAATTCAGTTATCTACACTGGAAAAGGGACAAAATTCAATGAGAAATACAGCAAGTATGGATTGGCAACATCTTCCGTCCTGTCACTCGTCGAGCCATTGCTAAATCAGGGCTAGTGCGTGACAATAGGCAACTTCTATACATCTCCTGAACTCTGAGTGTCTTCTGCAGCACAAGACAGACGCCTATGGAACTGTCCGGGCTAACCGGCGCGACATGTCGCCAATCTTTAGCAATAAAAAGCTGAAGACTGGGTTGCCTGGCAGAAAGGTAAATGATGGCATCGTGATGGCATGACAAAAAAGATGTGTGCTTAATGAGTACTGTTCATAAGACCTCCACTGTCATGGTACACACGAAAGGTGGGAAAGACCTCATGAAGCCGCAGGTAGTGAAGGATTACAACACCACCATGGGAGGTGTTGACAGAACCGATCAAGCGATGACATTCTACCCAGCAATGCGGAAACAGCAGAAGAAATATTACAAGAAGATCTTCAGGCAACTTCTTGAGCAATGCTTGTGGAATGTTTACATTCTGCTAAAAGAAATAAGTGTCAAGCCTGTCGTGCATTCGGACTTCATTTGGAAGGTTGTCAAATGTATCTTTGTGCACCACCAAACACCTGTGGCTGTGAATAGAGCTGGACGTCGTGCTGTTGGCATTGTCATCCCGGAAAGCCTGACTGGTCGTCACTTCGTTGACTACATCCCACCAACTCAGAAGTCAGCACCTACAAGGATTTGTGTGGTTTGTTGCTCCAATCGTGATGACAAGGGTAAGAAAATTCAAAAGGAAAACCAGGTTCCATTGTCCCGATTGTGACGTTGGACTTTGTGCAGTCCATGTTTCAAAATTTACCATACTCAGGATGTTTACTGAAGCAATATGCAGTGACCAATATTGCACCCTTGTTTTCCACAAATTTCAGTGTTTTTGGTTTGATTATATTATTGAATATTAATTTTTATAATTATTATACAATAAATTATTTTCGTGTTTCAAACTTTATCAGACCCAGTGTGTTTACAAGACTCTTGTTTGGGCAGATTTCAGTTAGTTATTCCTAAGAATTACAGGCCTACAATATAAAACAACAAATTTCCATGCAAAAAAAATTGTACCACTTTGAGACTCAAAATCTTGAAATTATCAGACCGCCCAGGTGGTTAAAGGGAGTGCTCCTAATCTCGGCTTGTTACCTGTATAACGACACCTGTCCACAAAAGAAATCATGAAAAAATATAGAATAGGGGAATATCTGCAATAAAAATAAACAAACATAGGGTAAAACCCCTTTACACCTGAGTGCTGTAGCGACGCTAATTTTGCACTCACAAACGGTAGGATCTGCCACTCGACGCGTTTCGTCCTTCTTGAGGAAGTCGGAAGGACGAAACGCGTCGAGTGGCAGATCCTAGGACCGTGTGCCTATGGACTGGGTGAATTTTATATGCGATTTTAAATTTGTGATGAAGTACGTGCAATAAATAAGGATTGTTTTAAATTGCTGCTGTGGTCCTTCACTATTGTATGTTTTCCCTCTCTTTTCGCCCTCCTCATTATGATGAATCGGTATATGAGAAAATGAAATGATTTAAAGGAGAAATTGGATCCTTATTGGTCACTCACAAACGCAACCAACCAGATTCCAAACTCTCCACCATGGCCAAGACCAAAGAACTGTCCATGGATGTCAGGGACAATATTTTAGACCTACACATTGCTGAAATGGGCTACAAGTCCATCACCAAGCAGTTTGGTGAGAAAGTGACAACTGTTAGTGCAATTATTTGCAAATGGAAGAAACGCAAAATAACTGTCAGTCTCCCCTGGTCTGGGGCTCCATTAAAGATATCACCTTGTTGGGTTTCAATGATCATGAGAACGGTGAGGAATCAGCCCAGAACTACATGGAGGTTCTTGTCAATGATCTGAAGGCAGCTGGGTCCATAGTCACCAAGAAAACAATTGGTAACACATTACTCTGTGAAAGACTGAAACCCGGCAGCGTCCACAAGGTCCCCCTTCTCAAGAAAGAACATGTACAGGCCCGTCTGAAGTTTGCCAATGAACATCTGAATGATTCAGAAGAGCACTGGGTGAAAGCGTCGTGGTCAGAGGAGACTAAAATCTAGCTCTTTGGCATCAACTCAACTTGCTGTGTTTGGAGGAGGAGGAATGCTGCCTATGACCCCAAGAACACCATCCCCGCCGTCAAACATGGAGGTGGAAACATTGTGCTTTGGGGATGTTTTTGCTGCTAAGGGGACAGGACAACTTCCCCGCAACAAAGGGACGATGGACAGGGCCATGTAGCATCAAATCTTGGTTGAGAACCTCCTTCCCTAAGCCAGGGCATTGAAAATGGATCATGGATGGGTATTCCAGCATGACTTTGACCCAAAACACACAGCCAGGCAGCAAAGGAGTGGCACAAGAAGAAGCACATTAAGGTCCTGAAGTGGCCTTTTTTAGTCTCCAGACCTTAATCCCATAGAAAATCTGTGGAGGGAGTTGAAGGTTCGAGTTTCCAAAAGTCAGCCTCGAAACCTTAATGACTTGGAGAGGATCTGCAAAGAGGAGTGACACAAAATCCCTCCTGAGATGTGTGCAAACCATTAAAATCCAAATCATTTTATAACTTTTTTGAAATGCGGGTTTTTTTTTTTTGTTGTTGTTATTCGGTCTCTCACTGTTAAAATAAGCCTACCATTAACATTATAGACTGATCATTTGTCAGTTGGCAAATGTACAGAATCAGCAGGGGATCAAATGTTTTCCCTCGCTGTATAATCACACCCATACTAACCCGTCCTCCATCACAATCGTACTCAAACGCATTCATACTCACTAATATACTCACACAGTCACTCGTGCACACACTTAGACACAATCTCTCATACGCATACCAAGTCAAACTCACTCACACTCTTATATTCACTCCCACTCACTCATACTCACTTGTACTCAAAGTCACTGTTACTCACTCATACATACACTCAGACTGGCACTCACTCATTCTTACTAACACTCGTACCCACTCAGTCATACTTACCCATAATCACTCAAACTCCTTTTCACTCACACAAACTCACTCGTACTCACTCTCATAATCTCAAACTCAATCATACTCACTTTTAACCACTCACACTCACGCATACCTACAATCACTCATGCTTCCACTCTCACACAATCACTCACTCATAGGTACACACACTGTCACTCAAGCATACTCAGACTAATATTTGCTCACACTCAGACTAACACACTCATTTACTATTTTATTTAAAGGAGGATTTGTCAAGCCAACCTCAAACTTTAACCATTTTAGTTATGTATTAACCTCCTATTTAACAGCTTTATGGTGTTGGCTGTTTGGCGAACTCGTGATCGCGGTTACCATTTCTATCCAGTATTTTTAAGAAACAGTCAGGTCTGTGACTGGGGGTATATTATCTACTTTAGAACTTATACGGTTGAAGCTATGGGCTGGAAGGGGTAACTCGCAGTGAGTAGAGTGGTACTCTAGTGTGCAGAGCACAGGCAGGAAGGCAGCAGCAATCTGCAGCAGTGCTGAGGCCACCTCTTAGCAACCAAAATATTGGTCCTTGTGGATTACAAGTGCAGCGTTATGTCACAGCAATAATGTTCAAGTGCGCACATTAACATCTTACTGTTTAAATTACAACTCTTGACTTTTAACAACCCACTGTTATATTTACCCACAAGTCTGCACTTTCATATTTCCACTGTTACAGTAAAAACGCGCATTGCCGGCATTTACAGTTAGACTCGCATTTATGGGATATAGAGTAAGATATGAATGCCTGGGACTTGCAGTAAAATGAGAATATCTGAGATTTCCAGTAAGACAATGAAACACGGAAAGCGCATCTCGGCGTATTTTGTTTTTACTCTTGGAGAACCCTAATCCTTCATTAGATAGGTATGCAAAGAGGCATTTATATGCTAATTTATTTATTTTTTCATTGTATTTAAATGCATAAATGTGTATATACATATTTGGTAGTGAAAGGTTGAAAATAAATCTTAATTTTTTTCAACAAAGTGTCCTTGGTAATGAAAGGGTTAGATAGAGATATAAATAATACTTGCTCATGTACTTATTTTAACTAATAAAGCTAAAGAAATGAATTAAAACTAGAGAAATTGTATGGTATAGTTCAACTTTTAAAGTAAGTTTTGGAACATATACTAAAAATGTAATCATCAAATGTTATTATATATGTTACACATCAATAATGTCTATTGTATTAAGTGTTTTCTTTCATTTTTAACAGAATGTTTCTTTTCATTTTTCAGGTTGCAGATTGTTCTTGGGATGAGACTGTGAAAATCTACTCTCCTCCATGCCTTTCATTACCTATGTCCTAGATTGTTTTCCTACTTGGTTAATCGCATTTCGGTTAATGAATTTTGTTTATTACTATGCTTTTTTTTAATATGGCTATGATTTTATATTTCTATTGACTATTGCTAGTGGGGGAAATAAATGCAAACAGTACATAAAACAATATGTCGTAGATCTGTGGTCAGTATGGAGAAAAAAGTTCAGAATCAAAGCCATGCGTGCCCACATTGTGAGATAATAATGTTCAATCAGGCTTGAACACAATTCTTTTAATGTTAAGGGAAGAAGATGGCTTTGTTACAGTACTTGTATTAAAGCTAGACAGCTTTTGTAAAGATTAAAAAAAAAAAACATTTTATGAATGTTTATTTTTGATTTACTAGCTGTATCCTGTCCTATTCTTCCCAAGTGTCCCTCTTTTAGAGTGATAGTGGTTTTAGAGTCACAGACACTTCAGGGTGGGTGGGCGAAGCAAAGCACTCCAGTTATAAAAAGTGAGTGCTGTGCGTCTTAACTACAGCAAAAATGAATTAAACTTGGTTTGTCCAGTCTTGAGTTACTTAATCAGTAACTCCTAGCTATCAGGGAATCATGAATTCATTAAAAGCTGCTAAATCTCAAACTCTGGTTATTCCCCAGCAATACCCATCAAATGAAAAATATCCAATTTAGGTCATTAGAAATGTTAGGAATTAATTATTATGATTGCTGACCTCTTATATAACATAATTGGTGATATACACTATGTGACACTTTAGAATTTAAAGGAAGATGGAAAGAAAAATGTAACTGGATCCCCAAAAAAATCGTTTGGCAAAGAATAAATGTCTGTCTGTGGATGGTATAAGAATAATGTTTACATTTTATGGATTTTTACTACATTAACATGCCGATCATTAGACATACAAGGTGATTTAAATTCTAATGTTGTGTTTAAAATCCAAATAAATGAAATATTCATAATAACTGAATTAATTTGTGCACTTTCTTTTTTGGGTGGGAGATTAATATGATGATTGACAAGTAACGTCATTCATTCTAATAAGGCTTTTCTATGACCTTTTATTCAATGTAAGTTTACTTTACCGGTTATAAAATGGGTTGGCACTTTTGGCAGATTTTATAATGCATTTTTGATTTTTGTAGCATGAGTTGTAATGATATCTGAATATGCTTTACTCTATTAATCGGGGCAAGTGCTGATTTACCACATTTATACGTCGTAGAGACAAGAGACGTATTCTCAATATTGTCAAACAAGCAAAGCAACAAGGGGAAGTGGACGTTCTAGTCCATCTAGGGACAAATGACTTGGCTAGCAATGAGGTTTCTGAGATTAAGGAAGATTTTTGTGTTCTTGGAGGTGAAATACAGCAGATTGCGTCCACTGTGTCATTCTCTGAAGTTTTGCCTGTGCATAACATTCAAGATAGGCAGATGTGCAATAGGGAATTCAATTTGTGGCTTCGGGAATGGTGTCGGGAGCAAGGATTTGGCTTTGTGTCCCATGATAGCTCTAATTGGAGCAGAAAGGATCTGTATAAAAAAGATGGTTTGCATCTTACTCATAGGGGAACATATGTTCTCAGTGAGAAGTTCAAAGGTTTCGCAAAGAAATATTTAAACTAGGAGGGGGGGACAAAAAAAGGGTAAGAAACAATCTGCCCGATTGTCCCCCAAAACTAAATCGGAGGGTGCAAGCAACATGCGAGGTAAAAAATGACAAGCTCAGAGTCGTGTCTACAAATGCTCGCAGTTTAGTCAATAAAATCAATGAACTGGAGGCAATGATGGCAGCTGAAAAAGTAGATTTAGTGGCGGTTACTGAGACATGGTTCAGTGAGAAAAATAACTGGGACATAACAATACCGGGGTACTCTTTATATAGAAAAGACAGAGAAGGTAGGAAAGGAGGAGGAGTGGCCCTGTATGTGAAAAACAACATAAAAACGAACCAAATAAAAGTGAGCGAGGTGAACATAGAGTCAGTTTGGGTTACGCTAACATTTGGCAATCATACAGTAGCTCGGGTAGGTGTGATCTATAGACCCCCTGGACAAGCAGAAGAACTAGATAATCTGCTGGTTAAGGAAATAGCCAAAATGGCAATGAAGGGGGAAGTTATTATCATGGGGGACTTTAATCTTCCTGATGTGAACTGGAAAACCAAAACAGCTGGGTGCACCAGGAGTACAAATATTCTAAACTCCCTACTGGGATTATCTCTAACACAAGTAGTTGAGGAGCCGACCCGTAAAGAGGCCATATTGGATTTAATACTCACAAATGGAGGTTTGGTATCGGACGTTGTTGTAGGTGAAAATTTGGGATCTAGTGATCACCAGTCAGTATGGTTTAATATAACAACAGGGATGGAGCCGCACCACACAAGAACGAAAGTTTTAGACTTTAAAAAAACAGATTTTTCTAAAATGAGATTTTGTGTGAAGGAGTCATTATCAGACTGGAGGAGTTTAAAGGGAGTCCAGGAGAAATGGGATTATTTAAAGGAAGCATTATTGAAGGCCACAGGAAATTGCATTCGGCTTGTTAGCAAAAACAAAAAAGGGAAGAAACCACTGTGGTACTCTGCAGAAGTGGCCAAAATAGTGAAGAACAAAAAGACAGCATTCAATAATTATAAAACAACTCAGAGTGAAGAAGATAGGCAAACCTATAAAATTAGGCAGAAAGAGGCAAAGCAATTTATAAGAGCTTCCAAAGCACATGCAGAAGAGAAAATAGCTCAGTCAGTAAAAAAGGGGGACAAAACATTTTTTAGATACATAAACGAGAAAAGAAAAGTAAAACAAGGATTAGTTAGATTAAAAACAAAGGAAGGAAGGTATGTAGAAGAGGATAAAAGTCTCGCTGACTGCCTCAATGAATATTTTTGTTCAGTCTTTGCAGAAGAAAAGGAAGGAAAGGGACCTCAGTTAGGAGAGAACACTAAAGAGACATTTACATATCAGTTTACAGAGGAGGAGGTTCTACAGCAGCTGTCTAAAGTAAAGACAAATAAGTCAATGGGGCCTGATGGGATCCACCCTAAATTATTAAAAGAGCTCAGTGATGTAATAGCAAAACCGTTAACAGATTTATTTAACCAATCCTTGTTAACGGGAGTCGTCCCAGAAGACTGGAAATTAGCAAATGTTGTGCCCATTTACAAGAAGGGTAGTAGGGAGGAATCGGGGAACTATAGGCCAGTTAGTCTTACGTCAGTAGTGGGGAAATTAATGGAAACCATGTTAAAGGAAAGGATTGTTGAACATCTAAAAACACATAGATTACAGGATCAGAAACAACATGGGTTTACCTCAGGGAGATCATGCCAAACTAATCTTATTGATTTTTTTGATTGGGTAACAAAAATAATAGACACAGGTGGTGCAGTAGACATTGCTTATTTAGATTTCAGTAAGGCTTTTGATACTGTTCCGCATAGAAGGCTTATCAATAAATTGCAATCTTTGAGTTTAGATTCCAATATTGTTGACTGGATTAGGCAGTGGCTGAGTGACAGACAACAGAGGGTTGTGGTAAATGGAGTTTATTCGGCACAAGGTCTTGTTACCAGTGGGGTACCTCAGGGGTCAGTACTTGGACCCATTCTCTTTAATATTTTTATTAGTGATATTGCAGAAGGTATTAATGGAAAAGTATGTCTTTTTGCTGATGACACAAAGATTTGCAACAGGGTTGACGTTCCTGGAGGGATCAGCCAAATGACAAATGATTTAGGTAAACTAAAAAAATGGTCGGAGTTGTGGCAATTGAGTTTTAATGTGGATAAGTGCAAGATAATGCACCTGGGACGTAAAAACCCAAGGGCTGAATATAGAATATTTGATACAGTCCTAACCTCAACATCTGAGGAAAGGGATTTAGGGGTCATTATTTCAGAGGATCTAAGGGTAAGTAGTCAATGTAATAGAGCAGCAGGAAATGCTAGCAGAATGCTTGGTTGTGTAGGGAGAGGTATTAGCAGTAGGAAAAGGGAAGTGCTCATGCCACTGTACAGAGCACTGGTGAGACCTCACTTGGAGTACTGTGTGCAGTACTGGAGACCGTATCTCCAGAAGGATATAGACCTCTTAGAGAGAGTTCAGAGAAGGGCTACTAAAATGGTGTACGGCTTGAAGGAGAAAAGTTACCAGGAAAGGCTTAATGATCTTAACATGTACAGCTTGGAAAAAAGACGAGACAGAGGAGATATGATAGAAACATTTAAATACGTAAAGGGAATCCACAAGGTAGAGGAAGGGAGTATATTTAAAAGGAAACAAAATAGCAAAACAAGAGGACATAGTCTTAGATTAGAGGGGCAAAGGTTTAAAAGTAACATCAGGAAGCATTATTTTACTGAGAGGGTGGTGGATACATGGAACAGTCTTCCAGTAGAAGTGGTAGAGGCCAAAACAGTAATTGAATTTAAGCAAGCATGGGATAGGCATAAGGCTATCCTAAACAAAAGATAAATCCAGGTAAAGTATCCATGTAATTGGGCAGACTAGATGGGCCGAAAGGTTCTTATCTGCCGACATTTTTCTATGTTTCTATGTTTCTATGTTCTATGTATAGGAGTGGAGTGAGCTGCAAGTTAAAAGTAAAGTCTCGTTAGATAGAAGGGTTCATTTCTCTTTTACTACTTTAAAATTGATCTTGAAATTACTAATCTTGAATTGTTCAATTGTACCCTAACTAAATTACATCTACAACCAAAGTGCATAATGATTCCCTTTAACCTTTTCGCTGCTGAGCCATTTCACTCCAGCACAAGCTCATTTTGACTGTTTTGTGCGCAGCATGTTTAACCCCTTAAGGACGGGCTATTTTACAAGCTCGGGAAAACTTCTATAAGTAGAAGTGTGCTGAGCTCATTTTGACTGTTTGACCACAGCGTTAAAGCCCACTTGTTGCAGGATGGCATAGCATGTCCTGCGTCGGCACCGGGTTAATTGACAAAACGTCCACCAAAGGTAAATCCAATAAAACCCACAAACCAGTGAAAATTATTTGAATGTACTTTTGTTGCCACACATACAACTTTAAAGAGAATGAGCAGTGCTGCTGGCAATATGTTGAGCCCAGTGAGATATTACCTTATCCCTTTTGATGGTCCACTGCACCCCTGTGTGCTGAGCTCATTTTTACCATATATGCTCATTATGTTTAACCCAGTTGCTGCGGACGACGTACTCTGCTTTCCTGCTAGGATGCGGAGGACGTGCCCAGCATTTCGTCGAAGTTCCATAGCACGGCACCGATCGTTGACTTCTCCCGAAGTAAGTTGATATGTTGGATTTCCCTCTCTTCCCACTAACATCATCGCACATGAGCATGATAACGCCAGAAATGGGACCCCCCCGGCCAGAAAGGGACTTCCTTATGGAGGAGATTCAGGGGTTCTATGGACCCCCGTATCTACAGAAATCATAACAGGTAGAGGGTCAGAGCATGGCCATTTCAATGATACCAAACATGACTAGGTTTTATGTAAAAAATGAAAAAAAAAAATTTTTTTGTCTAATGCAGCACTATTGTTCACTTTTCATTTATAAAGTGAACAATGATGCTGCACTAACTCACCTCATTTCCCACAATGCAAACAGGTGGAGGCAATGGCATAATGTGTTATTCCGCGTTGTTTCTTTGAAAACCTAAACTGCCGCACTGCTGCAAAGAGTGCTTGGGCTTCTTTGGAACACTGTGCCTCTGATATTTACACCAGACAAGGTAAAATGATGTGTCATTGAAAAGGCCTTTCCAGTGATACCAAATATGTGTAAATATATGTGATACAAATTTAATGTGTAAAAATTTCAGCCAAACAAAACAATTGTTTTCACTGTGCACTCTTCTAAATCTAGACCAAACAGACAATTTGGAAAGTGAGATAAATGGGAGAATTTTTCTGGTTTGGCTATTTTGATTAATAAATTTCACTACTCCTGACAATTCTCCTGAGTTTCACCTTTAGTGAATAGACATGTAAATTTTGCACCAACGGAGATGTGAATTAAAGTGACTAGGAGACATGAGCATCTGGTCTCCGGTTAATGGGTTATATGGCAATGCAAGGTGAACGAAGAACATATATAGGTATGTATATGTGAGATATAAATAACACATACAATTTGTTTTGTTTATTTTTTGATTGTATGAATTAGGGTTGGATACAAATCGTTCATGCTGATGTCCATGAGTATTGGGAGTTTGATTGTGAGATTAAATTTTTTAGATTGACTAATTTCTGAGAGCTTTTCAAGATAGCTCTTATCGGATAATTGCACCCATATTTTCTTTATTTTTTAATCAGTGTGCACTACGTTACCTTTTTGTATAGAGTTTATTTATATGCTTTTTTTTTTTTTACTTTTCATGGAAATCCTCTTCAGCATCACAGGGTTAGTGTTACATTACGTTTTAGTTGATTGGTTTCTTACAAGTGCTTTCTCCCTGAATGCTAGTATAAAGATAGGCTTGGCAGATTGAATTGACAACCTCTGGTATTCACAAGTGAACTGTAGAAGTATACATCACTTACAGCATAAAATACCACAGGGGAAATATAATCAATCTGGAATACTTCCTCTGGGATATGATTTAAGTGGCTGATAATCAGAAGGAATTTGTTTAGTACACATAAAATCAACAGCAGCAAATCTATTAGCGGAAACAGCGTTCATGCTTCTGGATATATAGAAACCACTGAAAAATATCTGATTTATACAGGGTGCATCTGTGCTTGGAAGTTATCCATTTATTTTTAAATGTTCCGTTATCCCTTTAGTGACTAGGGACATAATGTTTAAAACATAACTATCTAGATCTTTTAATAATCCTGTATTTAATGTGACTATATTGCTTCCAGTAGGATTGTCGAAATTTTAACCTGTTCACTACCATGTGATTTTCCATAAAACTAAAACCAGTGACAAGTCCCATTGGTTTTATGGGAAATGACTTTCCATTACCCAAACAGTAAACATATACAGAGATGTCCCTCTGTATATGTTAACTGATGAATCAAAACCTGCTCTGGGAGCGCTGTAATCATACCGCGTATGTAGAAAATGTTTGGTCCGTGCCATCATGAAAACCAGAAAATTGCAAAGGAAAAACAAAGCACTCATACAACACAAATAAATGCATTATCTCTGTTGTATTTGTCATCAATTCTATTGTTTGTTTTTATTTTATTTTAGGGACTCTAATGCACCAGACATTATTTTGTTGCTGATTTTAACCTTACATCTACAGAAATGCTTAATATTTTTGTACTTTTCCTCATTAAATTTATATTGGATGCAGACCACTTCTTAACTTTGTCACGCAGTTACTCTTCAACTGCACGTAAGGTCTGGAGCAAACGTTGTGCAAATAGAATCAACGAAAGGGAAAAGTCAGCATGAACTGTATATACTCCCCAAGGTTTGTGCTATGCCCTTTACTTCATCCACGTCTTACAGAGTGCAAGAGGGAACCATGCAAATGTTGTTAACAATTAGACAAATGGAAAGAAAGAAGCCCCCTCCCCAGTAAAATGTACCCTAGGGAATGGCCAGGGTCATGATACCACAGAGTTTTAATATGAGGAGTAACATACTCAGTGGGTTCTGCACCAATTGCTATTATTTAGTGTTGTTGCAACCACAATAAAGTTCGGAGTTCCAGATAAGGAAAACCAATTTACAGCAAGGGAGGTTTCAGTGATACTGTCTGCACCAATGCTAAATAAGCGCAGTTAGTGGATAACCCTTTTCTTCAAAAAGCAGGCAGTTCGCCAAATATTGACAAATTGCCAGCGAAATACAGTGATCTTCCACGGCAGTGAAGTCCCCATAGTGAAGCAATGGTTAATATATTCAGAGAACACCGAACCGCACCGACATGTCAGTGAAATGCCCAGATTTTCGATGGTTTCATTCGGCAGGTTTAATCAGGCTTAAAGTTAGGGTGCTTTATTTTTTCTCTACCCCGTTCATTGGGTTGACTTTTTACGGCAGCTGGTCGGCACTCTGATGGATCGTCAGCTTTTTTCGGATGTGGTCGGCAGTTTTATGGTGGATCGTCGAGTGAGTTCAGCTTCTTTTATCTGTGTTTCTGATCACTCCAATTTTTTTCGGCCGTTTTGTGGCTGTTTTTGTGTTTGAATTGACGGTTTTGCGGATGCGGTCAGTGGCTTTTCCCTGCAGTTTGGGGACCCTGTGGTGAATGCTAAATTCACCGCAGGGTAGGGGAATTTGATTCCCCAATCTGCAGGGGACAAAAGAGAATAACCCTGTATATGATTGTCAGGTCTACCTAGGGTTGCCACCCATACTGGTTTCATACGGACTGTACAGGTTTTGAAACCTCTATATAGGTGTGTGATGAGCCTAGCCCCGGACATGCACATGTTCAGGGCTAGGCACATTAACCAGGCAAGCAGGGCTGCAGAAGGTCTCAGGCACTTGCAACTGCACAGCCCAGCTGCCGAAGAGCCAGCAGTTACAGTCTGCCTGTGTCTCCCTGCCCCCTCCGGCCCGGAAGCAGCAGCAGCACCACCACCAGGTCCTGACAGGGAGATAAACAGGACTCACTGTCACACTCCTCACTCTTTTATTTATCATTATCTCTCTATCTTTCTGTCCATCTCTCTCAAGCTTAACTTCACCCCTCCCTGCCTTTCCCTCCCCCTCCTTCTCCTTCCCTCTCTTCCCCATCCTCACATGCTCTCTTCTCTCTTCTCCATCCTCCCCCTCTTTCTCCCCGTCTTCCTCTCCCCCATTCTCTCTATCCCCCTTCTCTCTCCCCCTCCATCTCTCTTCTCTCTCTCTCCCGCTTTCTCTATCACCCCTTCTTTCTTCTCTCTCTCTCTCTCTCTCTACCCCTTTCTCAGCTGTATGTGTACATTGGGAGGAAATTTGGGGTGAAAGGAGCTGATTTGTAGTTCAGGGTGAGAGGAGCTGATTTGGAAGTTAAAAATACTAATTTGAGTTTTGGGTTGATTTAATGCTTGGGATTAACCCTTTCGCTGCTGAGGCTTTTCACACCTCTGTGCTGAGGTCATTTTTACCGGTTTTGCTCATCATGTTTAAACGTGTTTTGAAGGCTTATTTTAGTATATTACCCAGACATATTATATATCGTTCTTTCCGTCAGACTTGGTAGATTCATAATATGTCATTATTATATGTATACGTCATGTCCTGTCTGTATATTATAACAAAAAATGCAATAAAATATGTATTTTCAATAATTTACAATGTGTAAAGTGTTTTTTTCACATTTTAACATGCGAGCAATTGCGGTTATATTTTGTATGGGGTGCGCTTGTTAAAAAAATTAGAGATGGGGTCTCGTTACATATTTTTTTGGGGAAAATTACACGATTTTTAACAAACGCACCGCATACAAAAATCGTTAGTGCAGCATCATTGTTCACATTATAATTGAAATGGGAACAATATTGCTACACTAAGAAACCAAAAAAAAGAAAAAAAAATGTATATTTTTTTTTTATAATTTTTTTTTTTTTTACAAAACTTTTCAGTCGTGTTTGGTATCGTTGGAACGGCCAAGCTCTGGCCGATCCAGCAATACCAAACTTTAACCCCTAGCTGCCACGGATCGGGAGATAGGGAGTTCATTGGAACTCCCTATCTCCACCGTTGGTGGCAGTTAGGGGTTAACTCTAGGACTGGCGTCATCGTGCTATGTCCTCCCCCCCCCCTCCCTTTCAGGCGCCTCCTCCGCACATGCGGGGGGGCGCCTGAATTAGGTGTCATCGCGCCGCCGCGATGACACCTAATTTCATCGGCGGCTGTTCCGGATGCTGGGCTGACATCGAGGATGTCAGCCCGCACCGGAGGGGCCAGCGATCGGCCGGAACCCGGCCGAACGCTGACCCCAAAGGGAGGACGCGCTCAGCGCGTCCTCCGCACAGCAGGAGCCATGCGGAGGACGCGCTGAGCGCGTCCTCCGCATGGAAGTGGTTAAAGGGTGTGAAAAGGCATGTATGTATATGACAAGAAAAGAGTAGGGGCGCTGAGACTGTGACTAGACACTCCAATCATTATGGTATATATCAAAGAGTGTGTATAAATAAATATACACTATACAGTGTGGGCGCCTATTTATAAATTAATTTAAAGTGCAGGGTGTAGTGCTAATAAATAGTCAAATGCTGCCTATAGTATGGTAAAAACACATAAAAAACAACCAAAATATGTGTCAGAATACAAGATAAAAGGCGAATATCCATACGGCGCATCTAGTACAATTAATATGTTAATAAATCAATGGATATGTAAAATCCATAAAATCTATTAAAAAACTCATAAACCGTAGCAGTAAAAAATGTATTAAAAATATTATTATCAAGTCAATAAGGTGCATAGAGTAAAGTCCAGGTCAAATGTGCAAACAGTGCAAAAAAGTGCTCAAGTATATATTAATGGAATACTCAAAAATGATGATGAAAAATGATGTGCTGATCTTCTTATAAGTGCTGGTGCTGAATCCTCATATCCGCCAGTAATCCTCAAAAAAAGCACATCACAAGAAAGGACGATAGTGCAGACAGTCAGAATAGAATAGGCTCGAATTATAACCAAAATCCAAACCACTCACATTTATGGGAGCCCACAAGGTCCTGGCTCGAGGAGAAACAGCCTGCAGCCAAATATAGGGTGGCACTTCCCTTCTTTCTGTTCGTACTGGAGACTAAAAATAGAGAGAATCGGGAGACGGCACTCCCATAGCGTAATGCTGCGTATACGTGGAAATGTGATAAAGGAAAAGATGAAGCACACTCACCGATTTTAGAGCCTCGTAATGTCAGGCTCAATCTATGTCGCTCTGGGTCCTCTTAAGGTGGGAACCCAAACCTCTTTGTCTCCGCGGTGATGGATCCAAGTTTCCAAGGAGAAAAAAAGGGGTCGGAGAAAGGTGGCAAATATTGGGAAAATTTAATGGATAAATAAAATAAAATACAGGACAGAATCTACCGAAAGTTCGGTAGATTCTGTCCTGTATTTTATTTTATAAAGTCTCCAACATGACTAGGTAAAAAGTAAAAAAAAAATAATAAAAAAAAAAAAAAATAATAATAAATAAATTAAAAAAATAAATAAATAAAAAAAAACATGTTTTTTTTTTGTGTGTTGTTTTTATTAATGCAGCAATATTGTTCACATTTCAATTATAATGTGAACAATGATGCTGCACTAATGATTTTTTTCTATGGGGTGCGTTTGCTAAAAATCACGTAATTCCCCCAAAAAAAGTAACAAGTCCCCATTTCAAATTTTTTGTACAAGCGCACCCCATAGAAAACATAACCGCAAACGCTCATGTGATAAAATGTGAAAAAAAACACTTTACACACTGCAGATGATTAAAAATTCAATTTTTATTGTATTTTTTGTTATAATATACAGGCAGGACATGACGTATACATATAAAAATGATATATTATGAATCTGCGTAGTCTGCCGGAAAGAACGATATATAATATGTCTGGGTCATTTATTAAAATATGGCTTTAAAATCGCGTTTAAACATGATGAGCGAAAGCGGTAAAAATGAGCTCAGCACACAGTGGTGAAATGCCTCAGCAGTGAAGGGGTTAAGAAGGGAAAATTTGATTTATGATTATTACTCTGTCCCATTACCTTTGGTCCCTTAACAAGTGGGAGGCACATCTGCAAACTGCTGTAAGTCCTACACCGTTCACCTGAGTTGGATGTACATACCCTCAAATTAATGCTGACAGTCTGCAGTTAAAGCACATTGTGTTTGTTTCATTCCAGCTCCATTGTGGTGGTGTATAGAGCCAAAGATGTTAGAATTGTGTCGATGTCCCAATATTTCTGGACCTGACTATATACCTGGGTGTGCAGATATATAGGTATGCAAGTCTGCTACGCATAATTTAGCTCATTACGTGAGACAGGGGGCTATTTTTCAACGCATACCGGACTGAACTGGGTAGTTTTTAATTGTTCTTCCTATGTATTTATATGATTTGGATGTATTTGTTTGTTTCATTCCAACTCCATTGTGGTGGTGTATAGAGCCAAAGATGTTAGAATTGTGTCGCTGTCCCAATATTTATGGACCTGACTGTATTTAGAAGAGAAAAAAAAGCCACACTCACATGGTACAGCACCTATATGGTAAACTCTCTCTGTAAGAATCGTCTTGTGCTATTTTTAGGGTGGCACTACCCTCCTGGTTTCTGCTCAAATCTTATAAGGAAGAAAAGACGTGGGCTCAATCCCAACAATGTAGTTAGCTTTCGGAGAGGTTGCTAATACAAAGGTAATTTGGAGTCAGTTATTTTAGTTAACCCCTTCACTACCAAGTGTTTTTTCAAAAATCCACTGCCAGGAACCCTTGTTTATTGGGGAAATCATTTTTGGTTATTTATACAGTAAGAAATATTTGGGACTATTCCAAGTGTATTGCTTACTGTAATAATTTATTTGGCAGGCAGATGTTGCCATCTACTGGCCAAATAGAGTTACTGCAGGTAGCACTGCATCTCGTAGCTCCATGTCGGCTGGGGAATGCCTGACATATCAGGATATTCTTTAGCTGATTTTAACCAATTTTAGCACCTTTGGCATTATGGCAACAAAACTTTGGGGGCACCTTCTGGAGCCAAAAAGCAAATGAAATAAGTTTGCAACAAACGAATTTCATGTGCAAGCATACAGCACAGCCCCAGAATGTTTTAACACGATTTCGGGCTGCCGTTTCTGCTACCGCCGATTGCCTATACACTACCATGGAAGTGTAGGGGTTAAGAAGAAGAGGATGGAAACATGGGTTGTACAAGTGCCCTGCCCATTAAATAAAGGCAGAGAAAAAAAAGCCTAGTTACCGATAACTACGTTCCAGTATGATTGGCTAAAGTGAACCATAATTCAATCCCGATTAGTTTCACAGGACTTTTGTAGATGCATTGTAGAAATGGACATATTTGGAAAAGCATTGCTAAAGACGTGCTCTTTGATCCATGGTGCGATAAGTTGTCTGCAAATAGGGAAAAGTCAGAGTTGATTTTCTCCCAGGAGTGGGTATCCTGAAAAGACAGTCCAAGATCACAATGTGCAACCTGAAGGTGAGAAAGAACCAAAATCTCTGCTACATTCTTCTTAAAACTGTGTAATAGCTTTGTTCATATACAGGTCTATTCAAAGAAAGGTGAAACTCAGGAGAACTGGCAGGAGAAGAGAACAATCTAGACCAAATAGCCGATTTGTAAAGTGAGATAAAATGGGAGAATTGACTTTGTTGATTGCCTTTCTTTGAATAGACCTGATAGTTACAGTTACAAGTATTATTAAAGCACCAATAAGTTCTGTGGCGCTGTACAATGGGTGAGACTGACTACCAAATATTCATACAAGTTAAACACACAGAACAGTAGGAGATACAATCTAAGAGGAGAGGTGTGACACACTAGGTGAGGGTAAATAGCTGAGTATGTGAAGTTGTGGGATGCATGGAGCAGTAAAGGTACAGTTAAATACACAGAACGGTAGGAGAGAGAACACTGCTAGAGAGCTCACAATCTGAAGGGGTTATTCGAAGAGCACTGAATTGGCCACCGGATTGCACTGAACTGTGAATTTCCCCGTACGGTGCAATTTCGCAGCCATTCGTCTATTCAAAAAGCTGGCGATTCACCAAATATTAGCGAATTGACAGCAAAATACAGTATAATTCGGCAGCCGTGAAATTCCTCATAGAGAAAATGTAATCTATTCAGAGACCGGGTTACAGCTGTAAAAAGTTGGTGAAATGCGCCAGCTTTAAGCAGGTGAAACCCATAGGTTTCAATGTATGAAAAAATTCCCTGTTTTAATTTTTTTATTCAACCATTTATTCTTTTCATTTGCAGCATTTTTGATTCAGTTTTTTTATGGCGTTTTTTTTATTATTCCGTAACAGACTTTTTTATTGTTATTCATAGCTCCTTATATATTATTTTCATGCATTATTTTTGTTTAAAACGCGTTTTAAAAGTTGCAGGGTTTTTTTTTTTAACCCCCATTCGGCTGCTTTTATTGGAGGCGTTCGGCGGGTCATCGGCTGTGTTCAGTTCATTGGATCGATTCCGTGGCTTTTCGGATGCGTTCAGCGTTTTTTCGGTTGTTTATCTGATTGAGTTGACGTTTTATCCGATGCGTTTGGTGGGCCGATTTAGCGTACTTAAAGGACCCAGCGGTGAATGCTGAATTTGAATTGAACTCGACGAAGTGTCAGTGACAATTTGGTGCTCTCTGAATAACCCCTTATGAGGAGAGGGGTGATACACTAGGTGAGGGTAAATAGCCGAGTATGAGGTAGTTGGGCTCATGTATACATACGTGTGTGTGTGTGTGTGTGTGTGTGATATACAGTTGCAAGAAAAAGTATGTGAGCCCTTTGGGATTACGTGGAGTTTTGCATGAATTGGTCATAAAATGTGCTCTGATCTTCATCTATGTCACAACAATTTGAAAATCACAGTCTGCTTAAAATAATACAACACAAACATATGTTTTCATGTTTTTATTGAACAGAACATGTAAACATTCACAGTGCAGGGTGGAAAAAGTATGTGAACCTTTGGACTTAATAACTGGTTGACCCTCCTTTGGCAGCAATAGCCTCAACCAAACGTTTCCTGTAGTTGCAGATCAGACCTGCACAACGATCTGGAGTAATTTTGGACCACTCCTCTTCACAAAACTGTTTCAGTGTAGCAATATTCTTGGGATGTCTGGTGTGAATCACTCTCTTAACCTCCCTGGCGGTCTAATTTTTTCAAAATTTCGTGTCTAAAAGTGTCTAATTTTTTTTTAAAGGAAACGTGTTTTTGTACATAGTTAGCCTGTAATAATTAGGAATCACGCACTGAAATCCATGCAATCAAGAGTCCTTACTGGTAAAATCCTTTATAAATAAATAAATAAATAAAAAATAGTAAATAGACTGAGTCCGATAAAGTTTGAAACACGACATAATAATTTATTATCCCAAAAATAATTATCCAAAATAATGCAAATAAATTATATTCAATAAAATACAACAAAAAACACTGAAATCAGTCTGAAAACAAGGGTAAGAGGATGTATGGTCTATTTCTTATCCTGTACTGCCACCTAGTGGCCGTTCATAAACTTTGCACTTTGTATTCTACAGTGTAAAATTATATTTTTCTAAGTGGTCCCGCCCACCCTGCATCGTGTGACTCGCAGGGAGCCTTACCAGGAAGCAGCTCGCTGCAATCACACTGAGGGAGCCAGGAGGAGGTGAGTAAGCATCCAGCCTGAGTGTGGCTCGGGGTTACCATTCACGGCAGTGAAATTTAACCCCGAGTCACACTCGGGAATACCGCCAGGGAGGTTAAGGTGATGCCACAGCATTTCAATCGGGTTGAGGTCAGGACTCTGACTGGGCCACTCCAGAAGGCGTATTTTGTTTTGTTGAAGCCATTCTTTTGTTGAATTACTTGTATGCTTTGGGTCATTGTCCTGTTGCATCACCCATCCTCTGCAGAGCTTCAGTTGGCGGGACAGATGGTCTTATGTTTTCCTGCAAAATGTCTTGATAAACTCTGGAATTCATTTTTCCATCACTGACAACAATCCGTCCAGGCCCTGTGGCCGCAAAGCAGCCCCAAACCATGATGCTCCCTCCGCCATGTTTTACAGTGGGGATGAGGTTTTGAGGTTGGTGTGCTGTGCCTTTTTTTCTCCACACATAGTGTTGTGTGTTTTTCCCAAACAACTCCATTTTGGTTTCATCTGACCACAGAACATTTTGCCAGTAGTGCTGTGGAACATCCAGGTGCTCTTTTGCAAACTTTAAACGTGCTGCAAAATTGTTTTTGGACAGCAATGGCTTCCTCCGTGGTGTCCTCCCATGTACTCCATTCTTGTTTAATGTTTTCCTTATTGTAGATGTATCAACAAAAATGTTAGCATGTGCCAGAGATTTCTGTAAGTCTTTAGCTGACACTCTAGGATTCTTCTTTACCTCATTAAGCATTCTGCGCTGTGTTCTTGCAGTCATCTTTACAGGATGACCACGCCTAGGGAGAGTAGCAACAGTGCTGAACTTTCTTCATTTGTAGACAGTCTGTCTTACCGTGGACACATGAACATCAAGGCTTTTGGAGATACTTTTGTAACCCTTTCCAGCTTCATGCAAGTCAACAATTCTTGATCGTAGGTCTTCTGAGAGCTCTTTTCTGCGAGGCATGGTTCACATCAGGCAGTGCTTCTTGAAACCAGTAAACCCAAAACTGGTGTATGTTATTAAAGGGCAGGACAGCTTTCAGCAACACATCCAATAATATCACACTGATTGGACTCAAGGTTGGCTCACTCCTGGCTCCAATTAGCTCTTGGAGAAGTCATTAGGCTAGGGGTTCACATACTTTTTCCACCCTGCACTGTGAATGTTTACATGTTATGTTCAATAAACACATGAAAACATATAATGTTTGTGTTGTATTATTTTAAGCAGACTTTGTTTTTCAAATTGTTAGATGAAGATGAAGATCAGAGCACATTTTATGACCAATTCATGCAAAACTCCACGTAATCCCAAAGGGTTCACATACCTTTTCTTGCAACTGTAAATATATATACACACACAGACAAACGCCCTGCTTTCCACCCTCCGTAGGCTGCTTCCTATAGCTTAAGTACCACATATTTTAGAGAAGGGTGCCAACCAGGGACCCTTTTTCTTTTTTCTGTTACAATCTGAAAAACACTGAACAAAAATGACGATCAAGTAAGAATACCATAAAGCAATCCACTACTGACAATGATTCATCAAATAAATGGTTTGAGGGGGTGTGGCCGACGGACAGGACTAGACGTGTTTTAATGGAGCTCTGATCCTTTTGTGGTGGTTTTGAGTCAAGGAGCCTCTGCTTTTTGCCTCCCTGCCATCGACTATCAGGTGGAGCACGCCAGAGCCTGTCTCGGTCCCCTCTCCGGCCCTGCGACTGTGGTGGAAGCCGTCTTGGGCCTGTTTTTGTGGACAACCGGTGGCCATCTTTGCGGCCTAGTGCGGTCTTGCTTCCTGGACCTTGCCCTGTGCCTCCAGCCACCCTGAAGAACTTATTGGCGGCAATGTCGGCCTCTACATCTGGCCTATGCCTACGGCTGTTTCCCGGTCTGGGGATGACAGACCCGCCACCAAGGGAGACCTGTGGCTCCTCCTGGAGGAGTTGCGGGAGCGGTGGGGAGCTGAGCTTCCGGTGCTCCGGATCTCGCCTCCTGCCGAGGTTTATGGGGATCACCCCCATGGTGGATGTCCTGGGGAGACACCATCCAACCTTTTAGACGGAACGATGCTGGTGCCCGAAAGTAGAGTGGTGTCCTGCACGGCCGAGCTGGAGGGTGGGAAGCGGAGCCCTGTTAGGGGTATCCCTGTGGATACGCTGCGGCAGCTCGCTGGTGGTGGTCTGCCCCGGCTGACCTTTATGCCTCCGGAGGGGATCCCTTTGCCTGAGGATACTTACCTGCCTGATGTCTGTGTGTTGCCTCTCCATCGGGTGGCTGCTGGTTCAGTGGTGCTTCCTGCCATCCTGGACCGGAGCCGGGAGTGTGGGCCGGGGTCCCCTGTGTCCACTGTGGCGCCATTGGAGTCTGGTACAGACGAGACGATCCCTGCTATATTCCCTGCTGTGCAACAGGCCTTGCTTCACCCGGCGGTGCTGTGGAAACCACCTGTGCTGCCGGTGAAGATGATGATGCCTGGACCTGTCGTCCCGGCTCTTGATCTGAAGCAGCGTATGGGCCTCCTCGGAGATCCGGATGTTAGAGAGGATGCCGGCGTTCATGACATGTGTGGACTGCTGGTTTCTCGCTCTACCCTCGTTCCCGGAGCTATGATGCACCCTGACTCCTTCATTTCTGTGGGTGATGCGGGCCTCATGCTCCTCGGGGACATTGGCTGAAAATGTTTAGAGACCCCCCTTTTTTGCGGTCCACGCTTCCAGCTTTGCTGGCTGCCTTGTCAACCCCTTCTGAGAACTCGCACCCCCCTTGAGAGGTCCCCCCTGCTTTTATTACTACGACCTGCTGACACCCCCCCATTTCATTTGATCTTGTTATTGCGCCTTCCCCCCCCCCTTTTTTTGTGTATGTGCGACACTGGCTGGTCCTGGGCCCGCCATTTGAGCGGCCACCATGACTCTAACCGTCACTCCTGGCCCCAGGTCCCCCGGTCCCTGTGTCCTCTTCCATGGCCCCCGGTATACCTTGCGGTTCCTGGGGTGAGCCTGGTATGTCACGATTTTGGGCGATCCCCCCACCCCCTCTTTTTCCCTCTTCTTTTTTTCCTCCCCGTCTCACCTGATGTCCCTCTGAACACCCTGCCAAGTTCTGTTTTTGATGACATTTATTCTCCCCCCTTATTCTCTGATGTATATTGTTGTTCTCACGTATGTGTCTTTTGTCAGAGTGGTTTATTGTTTTGCTGACTTGCGTACAAAATAACAATTTTCAATATCAAAAAATAAATGGTTCAATTTATAAAACTATTCCTTGAAACTAATCTTGGAATATAGTTTTTTTGCTTCATAATTTTATTTTACACATAAAACCCAGTGTGTTACACAGAACCATGCATATAAAGAATGGAGATTCCAACTCTGAAACATTGTCCTTTCATGGGATACATTTTGCACATGATTCTTTTTGTGTGTCTCCTTTACCAATCAGCAGTAACTGTATGTGATTTTTTTTTTTATTAGAAATTTTCAAGATAATATACAAACATAAAACCTATACAATTAAAGACTATGCAAAATACACATTATTTCCTAATTTTCTCCCCTATTATCAATATCTTCAGCTTCAAATACATAAAACAGAAACATATAAATAAACACACCTTACACCGTCATCTCTTCCTGGTATTCCCAGACTTTAGCGTTTTTTTTCTTCCCATTTCTCCCCAAAATCATTCTACTTCTTTATCGGCCTCTCAATTTAAAGAATCCATTCTCCCCAGGTTTCTCCCTTCCCTACTGCCAGACCTAACTATCCCTATATGCCTCAAGGTATTTACCAGCTTTATTGCCATAAAAAGGAGGGGGAAAAAACCCACAAACATTTATATGTGCATATCCGTAAACACCTGCACCCATAATCCCAAAGATACGTGCATATATGCACGTAACAAAATCTAATGGGGATAAAGTGTGCTATTCTTAATAATATCCGTACCTCCAGTGTTGGAATTAAAACGTTATTAAAGCTTTATCTTCCACTATGTTAATCCACTCCTTCCAATAAACTATATCTCTATGGTTAGATAGATATTGTGCACGAATACCTCTCTCCATTTTACATTGAAATAATAATTGTGTTTTTATATGATACCAATTAGCAGTGTTCACCGATTTCCAATTTCTAGCAATTGATAGTTTTATGGCCGTTAGATAGTGAAATATAAATTTTCTTGTCCGGATGGGAACATTAGGAAGATTGATATGCAGAAGGGCGGCAGCGGGTGTAATATTGATGGTAATGCCCACAAGAGTATTCAAATTATGGATACAGTTATGCCAAACAGGCTGTATCACTGGACAAGACCACCATATATGCAGAAAATCTGCGTTATCCTCGCCACATCTCCAACAATTTGCCTGCCACATCTTGGCAAGTTTTTTTGGGACTAAATACCATCTATTCAGTAATTTATAGTGAAGTTCACATATATTTAAGCAGCGGATATAGCAGTAACTGTATGTGATTTACTAGCCTTCTTTTCTTGAATCCATGATTTAGAACCATTTGTAATGTTCTTTTGTCATTTTTACTGACTGTGTCTTTTTACCTTTTAATTTGTACAATGTCTGCTGGCAGAAGCATTTTTATTGCCACTGTTTTTTTTGTATTTTTATTATAGGAGAGAAATCGAACACATGAAATGTCGAAGTAAGACCAGCTCAAATACAGCTACACATCTGGAACATATTGCAGCAGAACAATGACAATTACCACATATTCACATCGGTATAAGGGGACTGCAATCAGTCCAATTTGTCAGTACAAACCAGCGCCCGTTAAGCTAAGCCAGGGTGACTGCCATATGTGGCTTACATGGGGCGTTATGCACGACTACCCTGGTTGAGTTGCGTCACAAAGTCAACAAGTACAGAAGCTGAAGAAGTAGTTCAAAGAAAATACAGAGGCGAAGTGTGAGGAGGAAGAAGGATGGGGAGAGAGGAGAAAAGAGGAAGAGAGAGGGAAGAAGAGAGAGAGGGGAAGGTAAGGACGGAGGGAGAAACTACAGTTGGTGCCGGCCAGCCCGACGCACAGTCCACAACGCCGCCTTATCCCTTCTGATCACAGAGGAAAGAAGCGCCGCCGCCGCCCACCCCAAGACCACCGAGGTACGCGCATCTCACGCCATCTCAGCCACAGGAGACCCACCACCGAGAGAGCCGAGACCTTCAAGGATCAACCACCAGTAAGGCCAGTACCCGCCCTGGCCATCTGCTCCTGATTTGCCTACTGTCCACCGCTCTGCGCCCGTATCGGGTCAGCTCACGCACCAGGCGGCGACGAAGTGAAGCCAAAGACACGAATTCCAGCCAGTAGTACCATGTTTGATAAAGCTCTGGGAGAGAGTCCTCGTGTGCCGCTATCCGTTCTTCCACTCGGAACATCTCATCCACCTGAGAGATCCATTCCTTAAGTGAGGGCACCGATTGGTGTTTCCAGTGCCTCGGTATCAAGTGGCGTGCCGCCAGTAGGAGGCAGAAAGCCACAGATTTTTTGAAAGAGGCCGTTGGCTGGCCCGTGAGTAACAGGAGGAAAGTCCGGGGTGCATGGTCCACTGCGATGTCAATCACCTCTTTGATCACATCCCCCACCCATTACCAGTAAGTTTGCAGAAGTGGACAAGACCACCATATATGGAGGTAGGAGCCAAGTTCTTTGCCACAGCGCCAGCATGTAGGATCTGACGGTCCTGTAAATTGGAACAGGCGAAGCGGCGTGTAGTACCAACGGGTCAGGATTTTATAAGATGTTTCATGGTATTTCATCGCCCGCGTGCCATGGTGCGTCAGAGACAAGACCGTTGTCCACTCCTTATCTGAGATTGTCAGGTTTAATTCCGCTTCCCAGACACCCATAAAGGGGGGGGATTCCAAATCTCTCGATTGGAGAAGGGTGGAGATGCCATGAGTCATAGAAATACCGAGTGAGCAGAAGCGCTCAAATGGAGAGAGCGTTCTTGTCAGCTTATGTCCCTCCGTGAGGGAGCTTAGGAAGTGATGAATTTGTCCAAAGTTAAACCTATCCAGGAAGGACAAAGGCGGGAGATCTGAGCGCGATGTGAGGGCCTTCAGCGTAGGGATGTGGGCAACGTGTAGGGCGAGGAGCCTGTTTCCCTACACAAGATGACGACGGAGCGAGGTCCTGACCCCGGGAGCGAAAAGAGGGTTCGACGTCAGCGGTAATAGAGGTGAAGGGCTAGATGAGAGAGCGTGCGAGAATTTCAAGCGGTCCCATAGGCGCAGTGTGTTCCCTACCAGAGGATGAGTACGTGCTGCGTTCGGCACTGCTCGTGTGGAAGCCATGACAATGTCCACAGTGGCACTTGTAGGTCAGCTCCCTCTAGATCCAGCCACCCACTCTCCCCCTCCACAGAGGACCAATCCACCATCCGGTTGAGCTGCGCTGCCCTATAATAGTTGAGCAGGTCTGGTAGCGCCAAGCCGCCTGCCTCCTTTGGCCTGCACAGCACCGAAAGACGTAATCAGAGCTTCCGCCCTGCCCACACAAATTTAATAATTTCTGTTCGAAACAAATTAAAGAAAGACCCCGGCAATGCCACTGGAATGGTTTGTAAGAGGTAGAGAATGCAAGGTAACACGTTCATTTTAAACACTGCCACCTGTCCCATCCATGAAAGAAATTTAGTAGTCCAGATTGTCAGGTCATCATGGATCGTCCCCAAGAGAAGCAGAAAGTTGAGAGCAAAAAGGTCCTGTAAAGTCGGGGATAGCCAAATCCCGAGATACTTCATCTTAACGTCGCACCAGTGAAAAGGAAGTGCGGCCCGCGGCCTCCGCATCCGGGACGGAGACGTTCAAGATCTCCGATTTGGACATGTTAATTTTAAGGCCTGCCAATTTGCCATAGACTTCAAACGCGCCTACCACCGCCGGCAGGGAGCGACGGACGTCCATTAAAAAGAACAATAAGTCATCCGCATACGCCATGACTTTGTAAAAACGGCGAACCCCCCTCAAACCCGGAATCGCGGGATCGTGTCGCACTGCTTCAAGGAAGGGCTCCAAAGACAGGGCGAAAAGTAGAGGGGAAAGAGGGCAACCCTGGTGGTTCCATTGAAAATCGGAAAGCTAGCGGAGAGAGCACCATTGACTTTAATTCTGGCCGTGGGGAAGGAGTACAGGGCCTGCACCCATGCTAAAAAGCCTGGGCCCAGTCCCAGTGTCCGCAGCGTCTGAAAAAGGAAGGGCCACAGGACTCTGTCAAAGGTCTTCTCTGCGTCTGTAGAGAGCAGGAGAAGGCGTTGACCCGAACGTCGTGCAGCCGACACTGCGTTAATCGCCCTCTGCGTGCCATCCCTCGCCTCCCTACCCGGTATGAATCCAACCTGGTCCGAATAAACCAGACCGGGAAAAAACTGTTTAAGCCGATCCGCCAGGATACGCGCCAAAATCTTGATGTCACTATTAAGTAGCGAGATGGGTCTGTAACTGGCACATTCTGCGGGATCTTTCCCTGGTTTGGGGAGGGGCGTGATCGTCGCGCAGAGGGTATGAGGATGAAAAAGTGTTCCCGCCTTTACGGCGTTAAAGGTCGATACCATGTGAGGGATTAAGAGGTCGCGAAACTCCCTGTAGTACTCCATGGGTAGTCCATCCGGACCCGGACTCTTCCCATTTATAGTGGATTTTAAAGCAGCCGCGATTTCTCCAGCAGTGATTGGCTCGTCCATTTGTTCGGCTTCCGCATCCTTAAGGCGAACATGAACATAAGTGGCAGGATATTCCCCAATCGCCGCAGGCAAAGGGGGAGTAGTTCCAGACATATTATAAAGAGAGGCATAATAATCCCTAAAAGTCGCTGATATTTCCTCCGGTCGAAGCGTAATGTCCCCCGCAGAAGTGCGTATCTTCGGAATATAAACCAGTTGGCTCTGTTTACGTAACATTCGGGTGAGCAATTTTCCCGGTCTGTTCTCATTTAAAGCGAAAAAACATTTAGTGCAGGCCGCTGCCTGTTTAAGCTCCAAAGAGAGCAGGTCATTCAACGAGTGACGTGCCGTCAATAGTTTATTTTTGAGTCTCCGCATCGGAGTCTCCGCCCCAGCGTAATTCCAACGTGCGTATTTCAGCCAAGAGGTGAAGTCTCTGTCCATCCCGGGCTTTTTTCAGTGCCGTACCCTTGCTCACAAAATCACCCCGAACTACCGCCTTATGGGCCTCCCATGTCACAGGTCGCGCCACCTCCAAAGACGAGTTCTGCTAAAAATAATTGGTCAATACTTCACGTATGCCAGCAGTAATCTCCCTGTCTGACAACAAGGAAACATTAAGGCGCCACGTCCGCTCCTGATGGTGACACAGCGGTGAGGCCATGCGGACCGAGACCGGCGCATGGTCCGACCAGGTGGTGGGGTGTATATTCACCTCCACAACAAGGTCCAGGTGATATTGTTCAAGGAAAATATAGTCTAGGCGAGAGAAAACATGATGGGGGCCTGAGTGAAAGGTGAAATCGCTCTCCCCAGGATGAAACGCCCGCCAGGTGTCTACAAGGCACGTGTCGTGCAGGGAGCATCTCAGAGCGCGTAGCGTATGTGGTGGCAAGGCCGAAGTACCACCCGAAGTATGCACCGAGGGGGTGTAGAGCAGCCTTCATGTCGCCAGCCCTCCTGAAAGCGTTGCAGTTTTGACATGATACTCGCAAAGCAGACCGATTGCGCGACATTTGCTACATAAATCGCGGCGAATGTGTAAACGACCTTGGCGATCCTCCCCTTAACTAAGAGGTATCTGCCTTGGTCATCCACGCAACTGTCCTGTAGAACGAATGGAACATCACTGGCAAACAGAATGGCGACTGCTCTGGATTTACCGCCTACATAATTACTAAAATAGCCAACCGGGAATCTACGGTCCTGCAGTAACGGGGCCGAACCCTCACGGAAGTGGGTCTCCTGCAGCATGACAATAGAGGCGCGCATTTGAAACAGGTCCCGCAGGAGCCGGGATCTCTTCTCCGGGGCATTAAGGCCCTTCACATTATATGTGACCAGGGTGAGATCTCGTGGCCTGAAGCAGGCAGAGGGCTCCCCCCCTCCGCAATCCGTCCGGGCATCCCGCCAAACAGCTCGGTCTGGCCCAGCCGTGCACCAGTGCGATCAAACACTCCGAAAGGAGGAAGGTGAGGGGGGAGGGGAAGGGAAAAGGAAGAGAGAAAAAAATAAATAAATAAGGGGGGAGCGGAGCACAAGAAGACAGAAAGCTAGAGAAGCAAGCAAGAGAGAATAGTAGAAAACAGAGAAAAAGTTGGTAGGTTCTCGACGTCACCTGAAGGAAGGGTCAGGCCGAACCCGACGCAACACCCCAGAGATATAGACGTCCACCTATGGGGGGGTGGTGCTGTCAAGGAATAATCATCAGGCAACGTTGGACGGCAATGTCGATGATGACAAAGAGAAGGAGAAAAGAGTGAGAAAGATATGGAAAAAGAGAAAGCAGAAAGTGAGGTCTATCAGGAGTACCCCACCGCGTAGCAGATAAGGCACGATAAGCGTGCCAAACAAACAAGCCCCTGCATGGGTCGCTGCGGTCGTGTTAGAGGATCACGGATGGCACCCTAGTCAGCACCGGCACTATCCCAAGGGTCTACTTCCCCAATCCCGACCAGGGGATGCAGCAGCTGGAGTGGTGCGGAGCAAACTGGTCACAATATAATACCAGGCAAGAGATATATCCCTCCCCCTCCCAAACCCTTTCCAAAAACAATAATGTACAGTCCCCCTGTCAACGACTACAATCTCCCAATCCCCAACATTTCGAACCCCCCACACCCACCACCCCACAGTGTGTGATGTACCATATAGCAACAATAACAAAAACAAAGATTTCCCATCCGACCTCCCACCCCCGAGCACCCCACACCCCATATTGTATGCGACATACTATACAGCGACAGAAGTAGAGCGTATCCCCCTTCCCGCCCACCCCTCATCCCTCCCCTCCGATCCCCCCCCTCCGATTCCCCCCCCATAAACGAGAACCGATGAAGTAGCCAGCCGGCGTATTCACACTCCCTTTCCCATCCTGCGCGCCTCCCTGTGATCGAGTGACCTGCGCACGTGTGAAGCGTGTCAATCGCTATTCCCGCAGAACGTGCAGTCCCGCAATAAGTCCGCTACAGTTCGTCAGCTTTCCCATTTCCCCAACCCGCCCGCCCATCCACCTCCTACTCCACCCCCCATCTCAAAAAACAAAAACATTGCCCCGCAATCCAGTTTAGGGATGCCGTCTCGTGGCCGTGTTCGTCATATAAGAGCCAAAAACGTGCACTTATTGAGGCCAGACAACAAGTACTGGCGAGGTGTGGGGGGAAAACTCAGCCAACCAATAAAGCATAGAAAACAGAAGTGATGTTAGAGGGTGCAGAGCTCTGCGCGCCTGCAGCGTTGACTGGGCCAAGTCCGGGAAGATTTCCAGGCGATCCCCTTCTATTTCCCACACGCGGCGGCGTCTCACTGCAGTCATAATCAATTGTTTCAATCTATAATCGGTCACGCGGCAAATGACGTCACACGGTGGCACCTGGTCCACAGGTTGGGGCCGCAAGGCCCGGTGCGCTCGGTCAAAGCTGTAGGGGTATACCGCTCGTTCGGCCAAAATAGTGTTGAAGATATGGGCAAGGTAAGAGTCCAGATCAGTAATCGATTCCCAGGCCCCCCACACGCGGATGTTGTTGCGGCGGGAGCGGTTCTCAAGGTCATCTAACCGGCGCCATACCTCATTTACCACCGAGGGAGTTTGAAGGACCCCCGCAGGCTCCCCCGATCTGTCTGCGGTAACAGGCCTAGTTGGGGCCGTCTCCAAGGCCGTACCTCGTGCCTCCAGCGCGCCCATTTCCTTGCGCACCGTAGCCAGGTCCTGGTTCAGTGTCACCTTTACTGCGTCCAGCAGGGTCTGCATGTAGTCGCGTGTGGGAAGACGCGCGATAAGTTCAGCCACGCGGTCTGCCGCCAATAAGTCAGCGCCCGTTGTCGGCGGCGCCATCCCCGCCATAGGCCGCTCTTCCAGTGGTGGCGATGCTGGAGGCTGTAAATAATTGTCCAGTGGCCCCACGAGCGGTTTTTCCTCAGAGTCCCCGACGGCCCGGGATCCTCTGGGTTCTTTTTACTGCGACCCATGCTGCAGAAGGGCGTATGAGATCGAATAAAAGCACGGTGGAGGTACAGAGCTAAACACTCACGCGTCCATCTTGGTTGCCGTCCAGGCCACGCCCCTTATTTCCACTGTTTATGCCTTCTGCAAGCATATACTCCACATGTTTTCAGACTAGTGAAATAAGCATCAGTTTTCTTACGTGTATATAAAATAATAATCGTGAAATATTTTGACCAGAATGCTGTCTCATCTTTTACCTGAGTTGGCTCTGTTTCATTTATTATACTGGACTGGTGGTTGAGCATATTCTAGATGACTTAAACTCTTGGCTGCAGACGATGTGTGGGGGACATCCTGGGATTCCCTGCAACATGCGGAGGACGTCTCCTACACGTCATGGGGTCTCTGCAGCCAAGGAGGGTACCCTGACTGCTCCAGATGGAGTTCCAAGGTGGTCTGACCTCCTTGAAGCCCTGATACTATGGTGCATGGCGCGATGACGTCAGAAATGGAATCCACCCCCAGCCGGATGGGGACATCAGTATGGTAGAGATTGGGTCTTTCATTTGGACCCTCCCCCCTATCTCTTGATGCTTGGAAACTAGAGGGTCATTCTTGGTGTCGTGTGAAAGGCCAGATCATGGCCTTTCCACTGATACCAAACATGACCAGGTTATGGGTAAACATAAAATAACAATAAATAGAAATCATTTTTTATCCTTTTTTTTCTTCTTAATGCAGCACTATTGTTCACTTTTCAATTATAACATGAACAATGATGCTGCACTAACTCACCTTCTCATTTCCGAGGATGCCAGTACGTTTGAAGGCAGTGGCACAATGCGTTATTACACATTGGTTCATCAAAAACATAAACCGCCGCAAATACTATGGGCCACATTACATTCCTATTGCTAACATTAGCGCTCAACTGAGCGAGCATTAACGTTAGCATGGGCGCACCATATTACAATCCAAACGCTAATGGGTTAAAAAAAGACATAGCGATTGGAATCTTGTGCTTTTCAGCGCGAGGTTACTGTACTTTGCTCTCCCTGTGCTTAACAGTGTTAATTAGCTTTAGTATATTGTAATACTAACGCTAATTACCGTTCGGCTGCAGTTAACCCGACAGCACCAGGTCCTGGCTGTGGATAACGAATCCCACTGCAGAATCCATCAGCACCAGCCAGAAATCGCCCCAAATGTATCAGATACTCACCTTCCATCCTGCGATGAGGAATGGATCACGGCTCCAACTGCCTTCTCTGTCCATGCCCTGAATCCTTTCCATCCTCGCAACCCAGTGCCGAATAGATGGGACCACCAGCTGTCGCCAATAAACAGGGATAAACTGCTGAGAATAAAATGGCTAACGGAGTTTTTAAAGGAGTTGGCAGAAAATGGTAACACGTTAAGGAGGAAGGCCTCGGGGACAAAAGGTAAATCAACATTAGTAACCTCTTCAATGTGGCTCACCATCTCTAACCAAAATGATTGCAGCTTAGGGCAAGTCCACCAAATATGCACATAATCGCCCGCGTCTCTCCGAGAGTGCCTGCAAAGATGGTATACAGAGGGGGACATTTTATGGAGCAACGAGGGCGTCATATACCATCGCAAGAACAGTTTACAGTTCTGTTCCCTGAGCTACATGAGGCGTAGAATGTGAGAAAGGCCTTGGGCCAGTCCTGTGGATCAATGCCACCACGCAGGTCTTTGTCCCACTTCATAAAGCAGGACAAGTCATCCCCATATCCCCCTCCAGTAAATAGGTATGTATTATCGACACAATAGAGCCATAACCGTGAGTATATGAACATATGGATTCAAAAGGGGTAAGTCGTCTCCCCGCAGTCGCGTCCCTAAGGTCAGAACGAAGAAAGTGACAGAGTTGGGCATATTGGAAGGAATATGCAAATGTAGGGGAGGTAGGGACTATGAGTGTGTGTAGGGGTATTGGAACCCCATCCTCTACAAACTGGTGAACGGGTAGGTAAGAGGCCCCAGACTCCAGGCCCAGAAAAGAGGGTTAAAAGTTATAGGGATCAGCAGCGAGCTGTTGGCAGTCAGACCCAGGGTAGTACCATCTTTTCTCTATAAATTCAAAATCCGGGACAATATTGTGTGGTCACACAGGCCTAATGCCTTGAGTGGTGCCGACTGCCAAGGTAAGGAGGCTAGAGTAAATCTTGAGGTGGCCTGTGGCAGCGAAATCCACTGTCTATGACCTTGAAGCAGTAATATAAAATGGAGAACATGGATGCCAGATAATAATAGAATAAATGGGACATGCCCAAACCCCCTTCCCCACAGGACGTGTCAATTCCACATAAGAGATGCGAGCCTGCTTACCTCTCCAAATAAAGTGTGTGAAAAGGGCTCGAAGCGCATCAAAAAATGAGCGAAGGAGGAGTAACTGGAGTGTCTGAAATAAATGCAAAAAGCACAGTAGCACATTCATTTTCAAAATGTTAAGTTCCAACCCTTCAAGACAGACTTAACGGAGTTAAGAAGGGGTTCGTAATTGAGAAAGAACAGTTACTCTGGGGTGTTATAAAAGATGAAAATACAAAATTGAGAAATCATAGCGCAACACTGTATTGTAGGGATGTGCCAAAAAGCCCCCTTTAAAATCACACTCACAAGATGTATGAAATGTTAGAGCACATAATATATGCAGTATTGATCACTCATCTGCTATCCTGGTAACTCCATGGCATCCTCTCCCATGTAGTTTGGACTCCCCACCGATAGTACAGTAGTTGATTCCTCTGAATAAATACCATTGCAGGAGCAAGGTGGAAGCGCCAAAAAAATGGAGTGTTTCTCCAGCTTCGATGGTGAATAAAAACAGAATTTATTGGTATCAAATATAAACCATAAAATACATCTGGCGCGTTTCGTGGGAATTAACTCACTTCCTCAGAGATGTATATGTGCTCTACGTCCTCCTTCATTTATACCTCCCCCTGATTGCCGATAGAAAGTCTGCGCTCCTCTTGTGTCTCTTCCGTGTTCCACCATTGGAACGCAACTCCGGAACTTCCTGTGTTCACTCCGCCGCTTGGTAAGACATCTAATCCGACCTCTTTCGGCAGCCCGATTCTCCAATTCTATAAATCTTCTATATGCATCATTTTAAAAAATCCACCTTCAGTCCTAATCATCCTCAAATATTCAAAAATATCAGATGACTGGCTTGCAATATTTAAAACCTGAAAACAGATTTAATATATAATAACTAGACAGATCGCAATTAACCTCAATACAAAACTACATACTATGCAAAATGGGATGGAAAAATAGAAAAACACCTCACCAAATGTGATATGACACAAATATCAAAGACAATTAGCAATATCCAAAACTAGATTTAAGCCTCCTCTATTCCATGTCTGCATCTTAAAAATCCACTTTCCCTCTTTTTTAGCTAATAACTGTATAAGATTACCCCCTTGTCAGTTGGGAGTGACCAATTCAATGACCATCCATCTAAAATCTTTAAAATTAAATTTGGGGCAATTGATGCAATGATTAGGTACACTATGATCTACCTGCTTTCTAATGTTATTTATTCATCTTTTATATTTTCTAGACATGTGCATTCGTTTTAGTACTAAAGCGATTTAGTCCGAATTTTGGGATAATTTAGTTTTAGTATGACTCAAGAGAAACGAAACTGCTCAGTACAAAAAACGAAAGAAACTAAAATAAAATGCACTACATTTTAGTTTCAGTCCTCTTTGTGATATTATATTGATGAGTGCAGGAGACCAGCAATGAAGAGCGCAACATCGCAATATCCGAAGTTCTGCACCCTCCACATGCCAATGCAGGAAGATGTTCTATACAGAGAGGGACATTAATTCAGGAGGATGTTCTATATATTATACAGAGAGAGGGGTATTAATTAATGCAGGTGGATGTTGTATACATTATACAGAGAGGGGTATTAATTAATGCAGGAGGATGTTCTAAACATTATACAGAGAGGAGCCTTTTTTTTTTAGCCCTTTAAATCCAGTGGCTGTGAGCGCGGAGATCGGCTGCTTGTTACATTATCTCTCAGTACAATGTATCAGGCTCAGCTGTTACAGTAACTGACTGCTGCTCATCACAGCGCTCAGAGTTTCAGTAAAACAAGAAAATAATATTGTTCTAACGTCTTATATATAAAAATATTATTTACTAGTTTTACTGAAACTCTGAGCGCTGTGATGAGCAGCAGTCAGTTACTGTAACAGCTTTGCCTGACACGGGGCAGTATTACAATGTTGGTGCTAACTTAACCAGAGCTGTTGTAACTGAAAACCTCCATAGGCTATAATAGCTCTGGGAAGTTTACAACAGCTCTGGTTATGTTAGCACCAGCTATATAATATGGCCCACATTGTGCTGAGAGTGAGAGATACTGTAACAAGCAGCGATCTCAGCCCTCTGAGGAGCCACTACAATAGTAATTGTATCCACTGGTTTTCGGATGAATGAAATTAGTTTTCATACTAAAGAACTGAAAACGAATTTCTTTAGCAACTAAATAAATTGCATTTTAGTACTAATGCATTAGTTCAAAACGAAATTTTGTGCTGTGCACATGTCTAATATTTTCCCTCATAAAGTCGGTTTGAGGAGACGTGGGGGAACCACTAAAGATACGTATCATGCGGTGTTGGTTCGCACAGTTTTGTTGTTTGATACTATGGGGTGTTAGCCAGTCATATCCCCAAGTACTTAAGCCCTTCAGGCATCCATTTGAACATATATGACTCTCAGATAGTCGTAGCAACCGTTCGAGGTAGCAGTAATCACATAGACTCGCTTTTTGTGAGATTAATTTTGTAATCTGCAATGTCAGTAAAATCAGACAGGGCTCACATCGGGTGAGGTAGAGAGTGCGTAACGTTCGTGAGAGTAAATAACAGGTCATCGGTGAAAGTCGAGACCTTATAGTCCTGGCCTCCAAGGTGTGAAGCTCGAATGTCTGGGTTCTGGCGTATCACCTGGAGGAGGGGTTCTGAATAGAGCAAGAAAGGAGAGGGGAAAAGGGCACCCCTGTCTCGTACCATTCTGTATTACAACAGGGTCAGATAGGGTGCCATTAATCCGTATCCTCGCATAAGGGGAGTCATAAAGGGCAGCGATCCATTGGCCCCAATGCCAAAGCTCATATATTGAAGTGCCGAGAAAAGATATTGCCAGTTAACCTGGACAAAATCTTTCTCAGGGCCACATTACACACTTAACGCAAACGTTAACGCTCACTTGTGTGAGCATTAACGTTAGCTGCGGTGTTTACCGCCTATTGCAATCCAAACGCAAACGGGTTAAGTAACCCATTTGCGTTTGGTACCTTGCGCTTTTCAACGCGAGGTTACTGTACTTTGTGCTCCCTATGCATAACATGGGGAGTGCAAAGTGTTAATCAGCGTTAGTATTCCAATCTACTAGCGCTGATTAACGTCTGGCTGTGGTTAGCAAAAAGTTAACCACAGCCAGGACTTGGTGTTAACGGATTCTGCTTCTGCCGGCGAGATCCGGCTGGTCATGTGACCGGCAGCGGGAAACTCAATGGACTCTATCGAGTGGATGCTCGCGGCTGCGCTCAGCGCTGCCGCGAGCATCACGGGGGTTACCGTGCGGTAACAATGCAGGCAGCATTTTTTGTGCCTGCATTGTAATCCAGCGTTAAAACGCGGGCGCAAGGGGGGAAAACTGCGGGCGCAGTTTTTCCTCCCTTGCGCCCGCGTTTTAACGCTAGGATTACAATGCAGCCCTCAGTGTCCACCAACAGAGGCGTGGCCATGGAGAAGCCCCATGAAGAGCAGTTAAAGCATAATGGGTATTATCCTTTGCCTCCCTTCCCGGGACAAACCTGACCTGGTCAGAGTGTTCTAGGCCTCCAAGGAACAGGTGAAGACGGAGGGCTAAAATTTTGGAAAACAATTTTAAGTCAACATTCAACAAGGATATGGGATTGTAGTTTTTGCAATCTAGAGGATCTCTCCCCGGCTTCGGGAATGACCACTATAGAAGCCGCCAGAGCCTCCCAAGGCAAATTTTTTTTGGGAAACCAAAGAATTAAAGGCTCTGACAAAATGAGAGGCCAATAGGTCTCAGAATGTTTTATAATAATGGGTTGAGAACCCATCTGGTTCTGAACTCTATAGCGCTCTATGCGCTCTGTCAAATAAAATTTTCGCATCCTCCTACCGGTTAATACCATTGAATAGAATAGATGACTGAGTAAATCAGTTAAATTTTCAGGACTTCCATCAGATTCGGGGTACCCCTTAACCCGTATGTTATTGAATCAGCCTCTATTGTCACTATCATCCAAATGGCGGTGAAGGACAATAAGATGTTGGGCCTGTTCAGCAATTTGTACGTTAAGGCCTTCCACATGAGTAAAAAGAGAGTCCCTTTCTTCCTCTTACTCCAGAATATGGCCCCCCAAATGATTCAAGTCCAAGCCCAGGGCCTCAATTTTGCTATTGACATTGCTCTCCATTAAAGTTAGTTGGGAAGATAAATCATGTCTCTTACCTCCAAATCGGCTTGAGAAGAGGGGCTGCCCGCAGAGGTCTGGTCTGCAGCCTGATCATCTGCCGGGTCAACTGCCTGTACTGCAGATATGGCTGCCATCTTGGATTTTGTTTTCGTTGCCCCATCACAGGGTAAGTGCCCTGAAAAAGCCCACAAAGGTGGCTCTTGGATGGAGCTCAGCTCTCACGCGTCCAGCTTCATCTCCGGTCAGGCCATGTCCCTACAATTTTATTTTATTCGTAAAACACAATGCACCAGAATATAACTGAAAAATGTTGTGGTTTTCAATTTAGTAACAGGTTCCCATTTCTAAAAAAAATTTAATAAGAGATCCCCATAGAATACATAGCCACAAAGGTTTGGATGATAAAATCTGAAAAATATTTTGCACACTGTAAATGATTGAAATCTGAATGGAATTTCACATTTTTTATTATAACATTCTGACAGGACATGACGTGTACATATAATGATATATTATGAATCTGATGAGTCTGTACAAAATAAGTATATACAATTTGTCTGGGTCTTACAATAAAATGTGACTTTAAATTGCGTTTAGACATGATGTGCACAAACGGTCAAAATGAGCTCAGCACACAGAGGTGAAATGGCTCACCAGTGAGGGGGTTAATAATTCTGTGATTATTTATTTTAGATTATGGTTTGAACGCATTTCTCTGGGGTTGTTGGTCACACCTTTTAAGTGTCAAATTTAGCATTTAAAATATAGATGGTGTTGACATATATAGCTTTAAATGAAAACATATTCTTGGACTATGTAACTTGGTAGGAAGCTTTGTACTGAGATTTTTTTGAATGAAGGACCAAATGAAAACTGGAACACAAGTCTTATTCTTCCAATGTTATCACCAAATGAATTTCATTTATTATAAATTGGTAGTACTTCATCTTTGTAGACTATATCAGATTAACCACTGACTTTTCTACAAACGCAAATATCATTATAACCAATGAAATGTGGCCAAGTAATTAAAAATGCATTGTTTACTCTTGGTTGTTAGCATTATAATCAACTGAGTAGGTCATGGGTGGTACAATCATAAAATTTAATCCATCTTGAAAATCACACTGCTAAATGTTATCTTTTTAATAAAATTCAAAAGATAGGGTAATTTAATGATTACTTGGAAACCATGGAATGATAAATTAATGTAGTTGTTTGCCTTAAGGATCAATAATTCCTAGTGCGCTAGAGCCATTTTTTGTCTGCCTCCTCAATCTCTTGTTGTATTGCTCCAAGCTACAAAATAAACAAAAATAAAGGTTAATTAATAGCTATTAGATTAGTACCTTAATTAAAAATATACATTTTCTAAAAGTCCATTTTCTTGCCTTTCAGCAATTAGATCATTATCCCTTTTATGGATATTTATTCTGCTTTATGACTCATTAGCTATTTATCACATACCTTGTAATAGTGATACTAGAATTAATCTCTACTAGCAGTACTGATTGCTCAGTTGTAATGGCGATCCTTGTTTCCTTTAATCCGCCCTCATACAGCTAGAGGGACCACACAATCTTTTTGCTGTCCAGGGAAGGAAGGCAGAAACTGCAGATGTGACTGAGAAGTTTAAGTTGCACTTCTTTGCTGTTACAGGCATGCAATATAAACAGGGTTATTAAGAGAAAGGTGAAACTCAGGAGAATGACTGGAGAAGTGAAAATTCTAGGTCAAAATAGCCAAACCAGAAAAATTCTCCCATTTATCTTCACTTTCCAAATCAGCTATTTTGACCTAGAGTTTTCACTTCTCCAAAAGTTCTCCAGATGACTTTCTAAGTGCTTTAAACTCATTGACGTGAATTCAGAGAACTTGCACTACATCCAGTTTATGCAATGGTTCCCCATGTTCAGAAGACGGAAAAGAGAAAAAGGCTAACAGGGTTATTAATAATAACCCTGTTAGCCTTTTTCT
>RXON01004407.1:0-41399 GCA_009667805.1 Leptobrachium leishanense | reverse complement strand
CCCTCACTTAATTTCCACTTGCCAAATGAGAGTAGGCGAGTGGAAATTTTGAGCCCTGAGGTATGTCATAGCTACGCAACGCACAGCGACTTAGCAGGTAAGTCAGAGCTACGCAACTCAGGTAAGTATTTAAAGTGTGTCCCCCTCCCCTCTGATCAGGTGAAGTGAAGAGTAGTAGTTTCCTCCACTCACTCAGTGTCTCCAGCATCTGGGATTTTTGAATTTCCTGCCTGCTGGTCACCAGATCGGTCACTAGTGGCATAGCACGTCCCGCTGGCAGGTGGGCTTGTCACGGCCCATAGACATCAGTTGCTTAGGCAGGCTGGAGGAGGGGCCCGCCGCAGCAGCCGGGAAGTGTGACGTACTAGTGCGCCCCGCCGGCGTTAACCCCTCCCTCACCGGGCACAACCCTACCGGTGGTAAGGGGTTAAATAGCCATCAAAATACACAAATAAAAATCTCTCTTTTTTGCATGTAGGGTCATGGGATTCTGAGCGCAGGTGATACAGTTTTTGTCTGTTGAATACTATGTGGCTGCAGTGGCGTAGCAAGGGGGGCCACTTGCTCCTGGGCACCTATCAGGGAGGGGGTGCCGCAAGCAGAGGAGGACCTTTATGTTGTCCCAGTTCTGAGCCGATCAGGGGCTTTAACCTCAGCGGGCTGACATCTTGCATGTCAGCCCTCGCTGTGGGACTTCCCCCTGGGACGTGTGTCATTGCGTGATGATGTCATAAATAGGGAGTTCCCCTGCCTCAGATCCTGGTCTTTCCAATAATACTATTTTTACAGATAACCTTATCATACATGTAACAAAATAATACAAATATTTACTTATTTTCTTTTTTTATCCACAAAGGCAAAAGCGTTTATCGTAGGAGGTCCTTTATGGAGTCATTGGGCCAGAACCTGGCCTTTCCAATGATACCAAACATGACCAGATAATCTGTAACCAAAAAAAAATATATAGAAATTTGTCCTTTTTTTTCTTTTATTGTCTCCAAAAGCGGCAGTAAGATACATTTGTCAATAATAAAGTCAGTAATATTTCTGCTTTACCTCACCTTCTCATTTCTCACAGCAGCAGCAGTGTGGAAGGGATGGACCAATGCGTTAATCTGCTTTCAAGAGTGCAGGGGGTCATTTGAACCGCTGCATCACCATCATGTACACTTTACAAGGTCAAGTGAAGTGGCACTGGAAAGGATAGAGTCTGGCCTTTCCGATGATACCAAACATGACCATATAATGTGTAAAAAAAAAAAGGGGGGGGAAACTGTGGCAAAACATCTTTTTTTCCCCCTCTGTTTAAGGCAGCAGCATTATTCACTTATAATGTAAACAATGTCGTGGCACTAATTCACCTCCTCATTTCCCACGCTGTGAGTAAATTTGAAAGTGACGACAAAATGTGTTACTACGCATAATTTAATCTAAAACGTGGGTGGGCGCAACAGGAGGACTTTCCCCCGGGCGCCTCGTCACCTCGCTACACCTCTGTGTGGCTGTCTGCTAGCGATGCTCTGCTGCCCAGGAGTAGTGAGATTGTGGATGCAACAAATTCTTCAGAGGTCCAAGGTTTGACACCCAGGATCTAAAGACATGTTAGACATATACTCCATATTTTTCACAGATCTCTTCTTCCTGCTCAACCCATCCCACAACTCGAGTTATCTGTTCCTTCTCTTTAAAATGGTAAAAAAAAACATAATATCTACTTAGCCATGAAGGCGGTGTTACCCAGCGAGCTCAGGGTCTGGTGTTTATCCATAATGAGGTCTTGGTATGGATCCTTGGGTTCTTCAAAATAATCCAAGTCTCCCATGGAGAAGCCGAGCGCCACATTTCTACACCTTGTGAGAACCTGGGTAATAGAAGCACAAAAGGTACCTGGTCATTGTACGGGTCCTTACAGTGTGTCCCTCAAAATAATCCAGGTCTCCCACAGAGGAACCGGTACCCACCCACACACCCTTTTGTATGTTATCTATGGTCAGGTTTAACAAGATTTATTAAGCATTTCCATAGTGCATTAATTGACAAAACGTAGACAAAAAATATGTGGAAATCTGCTGGAGGGGGTAATCAGGTATGTGACGTAAATCACTTTGGACTTGGGGTGCATGGGCATGGAGGCATGTTTGTAGGGTGCAGGCCCCATAACCAATATTAGTTCAGTGGTCTTTCCTGTGCAGAATGTTTGTGCAATCTGTGATTATGCAAGAATGCTATTGTCTGTCTATTGTCTGGTCCATGTGTATCCTGTTATCTGTTGAGAGGATAAACATCCCAGCCTACCCTTGTCTCAGGAATGTGTTGATCTCTGTTGTATATATGAATAGTTTGTAAATCTGCTGTCTGTAATCTGTTATCCCGATTACCGTTGTCCTGCCTCATTTTAAATGTTATGTAATGTTTAATGTAACGGTCTACGTAATCTAATTAGGTTTCACATTCCAAGAAGCAAATGTTTGTCCAATTATCTGTTTCAGTGTAATTAGGTCCCTAACAGTTTCTAGGGGGGTTTTGTATATGTAAATGACCCATGTGTGACCGTATAAATATATATGTGTGTCTCTCATAAAAACAGTGCTCTTCTGACCCTACATGCACTCATGACTCATGGTTTGAGTAGCCGCTATATTCTGTTCGCCGTTCCAATGCAAAGCTCCAGATCTACAACCACGGCTTATTTCTGGGGGACGCTAGCAAGGCTCTCTACGTGTAACCGTCTTTAAGCTGCGGCTAAGGACCAGGAGAAAGGCACGGGAGTCATGAGGACAACATGGGGGTCCAGCATGGAAGCGGGCATTGACAGAAGTGACCCTGTCGGGGTACTGAGATCTGTTACAAGATATAATAACTATTTATACAGGATTAAGATCTATATATTAACGCTGGTAACTGACATAACTGGGGATGTGTTGATGTGTTCAGTCTTTGCAGGGTCTTGGTCAAAATAATTATTTGTGAGGCCCCAAGCCCGCCGGGACTGAGACCTTGACGCTAGTAGTCCTGTTGGGTGGTGGCAGGGAGGCAAAGAGCGCATTTTCTCAATGTAACATACATGCCCTGCTCTCCTCCACCAACCTATCACTCCTCATCCAACCAATCGTGGGGCTCCCGCGTAGGGCTTGGACATTGCCCCCTCCCTGCATGGGCTAACAAAGTGGCAAATCTAGAGTGAAAGGGTTTGACCCCTTAAGATCTCTTTATTAAACACACGGGCAGGATGGGGACATATTTACTGATGATTCTTCTCAAGATCCCCCCTCTGATTGGCTCACGGGGGTCGGCCTGTCACTGCTGAGGCCTACTTTTAGGCCGTCCCCAATAAACGCCAAACCTGTTGATTGAAGAGGTGGTTTTGTATGGAACTACCATTGGTTTTAGAGGTGGATCTGGGGTTAAAGATGCATAATTATTCATTACACAAATATATTCGGGGCCATTATAAAACCACTGTCTGGCTTATAATGGCCTCGGTCTCCACGCACAGGCTTTAAAGGTCTTTTTTTCAAATACTGTATTTCTGTTGCTTAGGAAAATGTAAAATAATACATTTTCCTCCCTTGGCACCTCAGATACTGCATTTTATGGCCTTGGAACCTCACATGAAACATTTGTAGCTATTAATTACCGGTACCCTGCAGGTCTCTTCATGCGCTGTATCAGCTCTCTGCATCCCGTTGCTTAGCAACGCAACCTCTTGGATGCTGAGTGCCGCCTGCCACGTATCCACCGTATTGTGTCTTTACACAAGGAAAGACGGGCCAGAGAAAAGAATGGAAAAACCAATACTTTTCTGGGCGTTTCTGAATCTCCGGCTTCTCGCCCCTCACCTCTCCGGTCAGCAGGTGAATGATGGTGTTGGCGAGTTCCAGGACTTTGTGGTCGTTGCTCCTTTCCTGCGGGTAATTTCTCTGGTTGATGAAGGGGCTCTGGGTCCTGCAGAACCTCTCGGAGAGATGGAAACCGCTCCCATTTCGTACATGATCCCCCTGGTTCTTCACAACGACGTAGTCCTGTATATAATGAGACTGATTAGTATCAACATGCGGTGACTAGCATCATTGGGGGGGGGGTCACTGAAGCTTCTGGCTTGGGATGTTGTATTGACATTCCATGATTAAGTGGACATGACAGCACACGTCTTGCATTGACCCATCCATTAACTCTGTTTATGGATCCACCATGATCTTTTCATTCTTTGCATAATAAAATAGGCTGGAATTCCATACAAACAATATCAGGCGCGGCTTTAGGCTACTGCCTTTTTTTGCCTATTTATAGAGCCGCCTCTGTTGGAACTACAACCCCCCCCATGATGTTCAGCCACTCATTTGGTCTAGAGAGCCTTGGGGTTTATGTAGTTCTAAAACATCTGGAGGGCCACGGTCGAGAACCTCTGGTCACAAATAATTTTAAAAGAAGATTCATTGGGGAAAGGACAAACCGTAAGAAAAGAGGTGAGGGGCTCAATATGAAGCAAGAATTAAAAAAATGTTAAAAGGTGGTTAGTAGTCCTGGACAATCCATGTTGCACATAATGTGTGGATAAAGGTTGAGTGGCAAGCAGGTTTGGAGTGATGGTGATCAGAGCGCGATGCCTCACCTCACCGGTAAGCAGATAGATAATTTCTAGGGTGAGGTTTAAGATCCTCTCAGTCATCTGATGCACCCCCTTACTCATCATGGACCAGCTGAGGAGATCCTTTTGAATCTTCTGCTAAAAGAAAAGTTTAATGATGAAAGCATAGACTAAGGACGACATCAGTTGAGCTATGAGAAGATCCATTGAGTAACCATAGGATGCATTGAGAAACTAGAAGATCAATGAGTAATGATGAGATGCACGGAGTAATGATGGAGATCCACAGAGTGATAAGGAGATCCACGGAGTAATAAAGAGATCAAATAAGGAATGTTGAGATCCACGGACTAACAATAACATCCACTGAGTAATGAGGAGATCCACGGAGTAATAACGAGCTCAAATGAATAATGATGAGATCCACGGAGTAATGATGAGATCCACGGACTAATAATGACATCCGCTGAGTAATGATGAGATCCACAGAATAATAATGTGATCAAATGAATAATGATGAGATCCACAGAGTAATGAGGAGAGCCACAGAGTAATAATGAGCTCAAATGAATAATGATGAGATCCACAGAGTAATGAGGACATCCACGAAGTAATAATGAGCTCAAATGAGTAATGATGAGATCCACGGACTAACAATAACATCCACTGAGTAATGATGAGATCCACATAGTAATGAGGAGCTCAAATGAGTAATGATGAGATCCATGGACTAATAATGACATCTGCTGAGTAATGATGAGATCCACAGAATAATGTGATCAAATGAATAATGATGAGATCCACAGAGTAATAATGATATCCAATGAGTAATGAGAGCCACAGACTAATAATGATATTCAATGAGTAATGAGTAGATCCACAGAGTACTAATGGGATCAAATGGATAATGATGAGATCCACAAAGTCATAATGACATCCAATGAGTAATGAGGAGATCCACTGAGTAATGAAAATGAGGTAGAAGGAGTAATGAGAACTGCTTATTTACCATTGAGTATTGGTGTGATCTGCCGAGTATTGGTGTGATCCGCCGAGTATTGGTGTGATCCGCCGAGTAATGGTGTGTAGGGCTGAAACATCTAAATCGATTAGTTGTCAACTATTCTCATTATTGATTAATCGGTCTGTGTACAGAACACAGTGTTTAGAGTCCGACTGAGTTAAACATTAATAACCTCAGATATAGCTGATTGCAGATGATGTGCCAGATTCTGTACTCGCTATGATTTAGTTCTAGGGTTTTGCCCTTACACATAAGCAGTTTGCTTTTATTAGTTTACAACAGAAGCAGAACTATGGCACAGACCCTGGGATACTGTCACTGGGGGGAGGATCTGTACCGGTGTTTTATCCTTACTTGGAGCTGGAGTCCTATGCCATCACCCCACCCTCCCTGTCTATCTTTCTGGGTTGCAGCCCTAATGGTGTGATCCGCCGAGTAATGGTGTGATCTGCCGAGTAACGGAGTGATCCGCCGAGTAACGGTGAGATCCGCCGAGTAATGGTGCGATCCGCCGAGTAACGGTGCGATCCGCCGAGTAACGGTGCGATCCGCCGAGTAATGGTGTGATCCGCCGAGTAATGATGTGATCCACCGAGTAATGGAGTGATCTACCAAGTAATGGTGCGATCCGCCGAGTAATGGAGTGATCCACCAAGTAATGGTGTAATCCACCAAATAGTGTGGTTCACAGAGTAATTGTTATACCACCGGAGTAATGATCAGGTTCACCTTCGAAAGGTCATATTCACTGAGTAATGATTACATTCACGGAGTAATTATGATATCCATTGAAAAATGAGATCCACTGAGTAATGACATAAATTGAGAAATGATGACAACATTGAGTAATGATGACTTCCAGTGAGTAATGAAGGCATCCATTGAGCAGTAATGAGATCCACTGAGCAGTAATAAGATCCAATTAGTAATGGGGAGATTCACAGAGTAATAATGATGTCTAATGAGAAATAATGAGATCCTCCAAGCAGTGGTGTAAATTTGCAAGGACTAAAGGCAATATGCTTTGATAATCTGAAGTAACGATGGTATACACGGAGTGATGATGAGATCAGTTAAGTGATGACATCCATAGATTAACGATGAGATGCTTTGAGTAATGCTGATTTCTTTTAAGTAATGATGAGAACCATCAATTGATGCTGAGAGTCACCGACGAACTCTGTGCAATTTGCACCTATTAGTGTAAATGATAAAATGAGCAGATATTGTGCAGAACATCCAAACAAAAACACGAATAATATAAAGGTTTAACTTCTATTCAACCTTTTCAGACTGTCAATCTACAGTTTTAGTGAAGAATAAAGGTTAATGAGCCCAAGAAATGATCAGCTGGTCTACTACAGACAACAATAGCGGAGGACCTGGTGGGATCATGGGGTCATTGGATGGTGAGAATGACTATGACACGCAAGGAGAGTCTTGGTTTTTAGGGTCATGGAATTGGTCTATCAAATATATCATGAATGGGATTTCTTGGAGCCATGAAATGATGAGCTGTTCAATAGGATCTGGTGGGATAAAGGAGTCACGGAATGTTCAGATAGTGTATTGAATATAGCAAGAATGGGGAATCTAGGGTTTTGGGGTCATGGAATGGTGAGATGGTCATGGATGGAATATAGCATATATGTAAATTTTTGAGTTTTAAGGGTCATGGAATCTTCTATAGAATATAGCATTAATTACAGGTCTTGGGTTTTGGGGTCATTGAATGATGTGCAGGTCTATTGAATATAGCATGAATGGGGTGTATTGGGTTTTGGAGTCATGGAATGAAGAGCTGGTCTAGTGAACGTAGTAAGAATGGGGAGTCTTGGTTTTGCAAACATGGAAGGATGAGCTGGTTTACTGCATAAAGCATGAACGGGGAATTTTGGAGTCATGGAATGATGATTTGGTCAATGGTCTATGGAATACAGCATGAATGGGGAGTCTTGGGTTTTGGGGTCATGTAATGGTCTGGAATACAGCATGAATGGGGAGTCTTGCGTTTTGGGGTAATGGAATGGTCTACGGAATACAGCATGAATGGGGAGTCTTGGGTTTTGGGGTCATGTAATGGTCTGGAATACAGCATGAATGGGGAGTCTTGGGTTTTGGGGTCATGGAATGGTCTATGAAATACAGCATGAATGGGGAGTCTTGCGTTTTGGGGTCATGGAATGGTCTATGAAATACAGCATGAATGGGGAGTCTTGGGTTTTGGGGTAATGGAATGGTCTATGGAATACAGCATGAATGGGGAGTCTTGCGTTTTGGGGTAATGGAATGGTCTATGGAATACAGCATGAATGGGGAGTCTTGCGTTTTGGGGTCATGGAATGGTCTATGAAATACAGCATGAATGGGGAGTCTTGCGTTTTGGGGTCATGGAATGGTCTATGGAATACAGCATGAATGGGGAGTCTTGGGTTTTGGGGTAATGGAATGGTCTATGGAATACAGCATGAATGGGGAGTCTTGGGTTTTGGGGTCATGGAATGGTCTATGAAATACAGCATGAATGGGGAGTCTTGCGTTTTGGGGTCATGGAATGGTCTATGGAATACAGCATGAATGGGGAGTCTTGGGTTTTGGGGTAATGGAATGGTCTATGGAATACAGCATGAATGGGGAGTCTTGGGTTTTGGGGTCATGGAATGGTCTATGAAATACAGCATGAATGGGGAGTCTTGCGTTTTGGGGTCATGGAATGGTCTATGGAATACAGCATGAATGGGGAGTCTTGGGTTTGGGGTAATGGAATGGTCTATGGAATACAGCATGAATGGGGAGTCTTGCGTTTTGGGGTAATGGAATGGTCTATGGAATACAGCATGAATGGGGAGTCTTGCGTTTTGGGGTCATGGAATGGTCTATGAAATACAGCATGAATGGGGAGTCTTGCGTTTTGGGGTCATGGAATGGTCTATGGAATACAGCATGAATGGGGAGTCTTGGGTTTTGGGGTAATGGAATGGTCTATGGAATACAGCATGAATGGGGAGTCTTGGGTTTTGGGGTAATGGAATGGTCTACGGAATACAGCATGAATGGGGAGTCTTGGGTTTTGGGGTCATGTAATAGTCTGGAATACAGTATGAATGGGAGTCTTGGTGTCATGGAATGGTGAGATGGTCTATCAAATATTGCATGGACAGCGTGGTTTTGCGGTCATGGAATGATGTGCTTGTCCACAGATCACTGCAGGGATGGAAAATAGGACAGAACATTAAATGATGAGCTGGTCTATGGGTATTAATGAAGATTGAGGTTATATGTAAGATAAATGGACCACAAACCATGTGCAGATCTACTGGTCACAGCAGGACTTTAAATGTCACTGGACAGTAGGGGGGATGGAATGATGAGCTTACCTGTTGCTATCTGTCAGTCACTTGGCAGTATCTTCTCCAGTCTTGGCTTCCTTTACCCTCTGATGTAGGTAGGGTCTCCCTGTCACAGGTACCCACTGCCTCTCACCTTACAGTAAATCCATTGTGCAGCAGAGAGAGGCAATCATGACAGAAACACAGCCTCAACACCAGTTCCACTCTGCAGGTCGGTCTCCCCTCTGGCGCTCTACCAGCAAAGGATCATTGATGATAATGGAGAAGCAATTAGAAGGGAGCACTAGTCATACACCGCACTTTGTCTCCAGCAAGATGGTCGACGCATCCAAAGCACGCACGGGACTCTAGTGCGTAGGACGGTAGTTCGCGCACGCGCAGATTGGTTAACCGGTGGCATTCTGCGGGACGCCTGCTTCGCCTGGCTGGGTTCGTGACGTCATTTACAATAGACAGTCAGCGGAGGAAGAGAGTAACCAGTGAGCGGCGAGGGATAGGATACAAACTGGAAAATAAACGTGTCTGACACCCCGTGCGTTTATATCTCCAGCCCACCTCTCTATGAAGGATTAGAGCTCTACGCACTGTTGCCCTTCACACCACCAGATGGGGGCTGCAGGAGGAAGGTGTACCATACTTATCCTGGCAACTTTATGTTTCCAGATTATTTACCCATGTGTGCTTGGGCTGAAACCTAAACTCGACCTGGCAGGAGGCAAATAGCATTGTAAGCAGGGCCAATAGGGTGACAGATCTGCCATGTTTACCCGGACGCATATCATTTATTCATGGTGATTGGTGTCGTGGAAATTTTATTATGTGGACATTATATTCTAGGATGTGCGTGTTTTATAAATTGTCATCTGTCTCCCTGTGTTGGATTTGAATGTGGTTTTAAATCCAAACCAGCGGCAAAACCGTCAGTATGAAAACATTCTTTTGGGTTTAGAGACATACCTGCTTTTAAGACATTTTAAGCCTTATCTCAACACTGGTACCGTGTTGAGATAATAACTTTATTTGTCCCCGCAGATATGTCAATAACCCGTAGGAACACGTAGATTGATCTTCACTCAGATACTGATCACTCTGAGCAGTATCGGGGGGATGGGGACAAACATGGCTGACGGAGATCATGGAGATGGCTCAGGGATGAGTCATCTCCAGGAGGCCGGTGGGTCTACGCCCCTGTCCTTTTGATATGTAAATGTATTTACTGGGCAACCTGGCTTTTCTGTTGTACAGCCAGGGGGCTATTGGGCGTGTGCGATTGTCTAAATAAATTAAACAATCCAGGAGCCACAGCTCACTTGGCCACAGGATTTTCAGCTTGAAGCAGCGTGTCTGTCTGATTCCAGTTGGATAGAGAAGTACTTCGTTCTTATACAGAAAGAGCTAGATATAGCGTGTATTTTTATAGTGACGGATTTGTTTGTACTGGGCGCACTTTAATACTGCAGTGTACCTTTTTTAGTGCACCAGGACTTTATGCGCAAACACCAAACTTTCCATAACATGGGCAGTGCATGAAAAATACCACCCTGCAGCATGTAGGATCCATACTCTGCAGGTGAGAAGAGGGAATCCCAGGTGACCTGCCTTGATTTCCTTCCTGCAGCAAATGAATTCTACATGTTGCAGGGCAGCACTTTACCCTGTGCGCTCCCTCTGTTTGAAATAGTAATGTGTGTCCAGGATAACATGGCCGAACTGGGGACCCTACTGGGGTGACCTATCCTGTCTACTGCTAGATAGTGACCACCCCACGCCATACTTCTGCTGCAGATAACATATCCGAAACTTATGAAAAACCGTCCCTTCTTCGGAAGGCTGTCATGGCCCGCGTGGGACAGAACCTGAGCTCTCTGTGACCAATAACATGGAAGGCTGTCACATGTATATATCAATATAAAACTCCATCTGACACTGAGAACATCGAATGAAATAAAGTCAATGTCTTCTCATCCTGGTTCAGGAAGAGGGACTTAATATCTTCCATTCCCCAATCAGAGGCCGGTGTTCCGTCGAGGATTGCCTGCCTGTCGAATAATGCCTGGCCCGCTCTGCGCATGCGCCTGGTGCACCTACGTCATTATGAATTAATAAAATTACTCTAATTTCGATCAGCGTCTGATCATTCGGACACGAGCGCCCGATCAGAGGGTCAGTGAGAGAGAGGGATGGATATATATAGCAATGGGAAACATTTTTTTATATATATATATATATATATATATATATAAATAAATGCATAAAATTACCATTACAAAATTATATTAATGAAAAGAAAGAAAAATGAAAAAAAAAAACGTTATCCTATTGAAGTACAGCACCATTACAGCATCTGGTCACCACTTGCCAACTGTTAACATGGTGCGATATTTTGAAATTAGAGTAACTTTATTAATTCATAATGACGTAGGTGCACCAGGCGCATGCGCAGAGCGGGCCAGGCATTATTCGACAGGCAGGCAATCCTCGATGGAACACCGGCTCTGCGGGCAATTCCTCCTCCAGAAAGTGAAACCCAGATAACTATACAGTAAATAAATATCTGTATCCAGGGGTGGATGTGTGAGAAGCCGTGCTCAAGTCTGAGTGATGTTTCAGCACCGTGGACAGGTCTCCCTTCCAAAACCCCCTCACCTCACGTCTTCCCAGCTGCTTCCCAGTCCTTCCCGCACTCTCTTGGATGCTACTAGTTGATCTGGTCACGGCGCCGGTGGAAGCTGTGAGCTCTTTATGTCATACAATATTTCCATGTTTTTAATCTGGATTCCCAGCGGATTGAGGGGATGGCAAAGTGAAATGGGACGCAATGCTCGGTGCTGCTCTATCGTTTGCTGTCTCTGTTTTACATTGAATGCTCGGTGCATTTGCATCCTCCTCCCGGTGATTCCTGGTAGGGATGTGCGTTTCGGGTTTCGGAATTTTCACGAAATTTCCCGATTCGTGTTTTCGGATGCGGACGATTTTCCGAAAATTTTTAGATCCGAAAATGGCAGATCCGAAAAGTTTTCCGAGCCGAAACGAAATATTTTCGGAATTTTCGAATGTACTTGAAATGTGTCAAATCGAAATTTATTGCTTTGAAACGAGGAGAACAGACGTTCCGGAAAAACGAAAATTTCCGAAAATACGAAACGTCGATAGAAAAACGAGCTGACACGAAAATACTAAAAATGGTCGAAATTCCGAAAAAAAAAATGTACACGAAAAACGAGTCGAGCCGAACCGAATCGAAACAGAAATCGGTCGAAACGAGCCGAATCGAAAAGTTTAAAAATCAAAAAAAATCGAATCGAACCGAAAAAAAAAAATCGGTGCACAAGCCTAATTCCTGGCTGCCGCTCTGGTAACCTTCTATTCCATCCTGTTCCTGCCTCAAAATCAAGTACAGTCGGCTTTAATTCAAATTCTGGAGCAATGCAAAGGAATTTTGTTTCTTTTTGCAAACGATACTCGTCTTCTTCAGGATTCCTTTTAACCAGACCGGCAGCTGACGACTCCTGAGACCTATAAAGCCGTTGGCATCCACCGGCTTGGAATGAGAGCAAATTCCAATGGTACTATTTACTATCAGGGTTATTCAGAGAAAGGTGAAAACCAGGAGAATGGCAGGAGAAGAGAACAATCTAGGTCAAATAGCCGATTTGGAAAGTGAGATAAATGGGAGAATATTTTGACCTAGAATTTTCACTTCTCCAGTCATTCTCCTGAGTTTCACCTTTCTTTGAATATACCTGTATGTAAATTTCTAAGTCATGGAAGTGGACTTTCTCTCTAATCCAAGTACTGGCGCGTTTTATACTCCATTTATTTTTGTTCAGTTTGAACAAAAATCATGAAAATCTGTTTCTTCTTTCCTCCTTTTAAGGAATATATCATCGATGTATCGTCTCTGGGACACCAAATTCTGTGCATCACCTGACAGTCCAGCCAATTCAATGGCTTTCAATGCAAATTCATTAAGGCCCCATGTATTGGTCAGGAATGTTCAGTGATCTACATTCCTGACCTAAATCCTGGAAGGCAGATCCGTGAATGCTAATTGACAGCTGTCTAGTTGGGGGAGGGGCTTTTCTGCTTGGAGGTCTGAATCAACATTGTGGGGTCGGGACGGGGGAGGGGAGGACACACAGGTCAGCATGAACATTCAAGTATTGTATTTTCTACTTCTTGCATTTTTGTTTATTATGTTTTCTCTTTTCCCTTTTTCTCCTGTTCCTCCATTCTCTAATCTGTTCCTCTTCACCAGGGAGAAAGTGTATGAAGAGGCGCGTGTATCGCGGAAAATTATCCCGTTCATTTCCTTCCTTTCCTGCTCTCTCCCTCTCTGTAAAAGTAACAATGTTATAGAACGATACAAAGTATTTCATGGCAGAAGCTGCAGGAATTATTTTCAAGTCATTCATACTGGTTCTGTGTGTGAATATACAGCCTGTTCTGGCGGCGTCATATACTGTGCTTATGCATTTCCTCACTTTCCCCTGGATTTGACAGATCCATGGTTTTCATGTACATAATAGGATTGTTTTCAGAGACCTTTTGGGTGGTTTTTGCCAAGTTTTACACATATTTTTAAAAAAAATCAAACTCACCTGGCTGGATTCAGAATAATATTCTTTAATACACCATCGCCACCTTCTGGTGATGTGTGCTAATTGCAACTGAGTCACTACCACCAAAACAATCCACACACCATCGTGCAGTACAAATCCTAAACCAGGTTAAGACAGGATAGAAGAAGAGATGTGGTGCTGCGCCTCAAGTGGTAATATGCTATATTACCTCATTTACTGAGTTTTTATCAACATAGATCACAAAGTTCTAAAGAGGAACATAATGTGAGATTTCTTAGTGCAACACTGTAGCACAGAGCTAACAATTTAGTTTAGATCTAAATGAACTCACAAAGGGAGAGCCGCCTCGGCTCTGTGATGTAGACTCGAGTATATACTCTGTCTTAAAACCCTTCTTAAATATCGGACTTTATGGACAAAAACCAAAACCGTCTGCGGTGAGATGCAGGGACGGGATATACTGTAAAGAGGCCGTGTACCACGTGGGTTGTTGGAAGGAAAAAAACAACAGAGATGAAGAATCTAAATGAGGCGAAGACCCCAGGAAGAACATGTGAGGGAAACATGATCTTGGATTGGTCGCGGCAGGTTGGGGAGTTGTTTAAAAAGGGGAAGTTCAATATGTTTTTTACCGATTGAAAAAGGTGGTCTGTGCACCACCGAAACGCATCTTGGTGGTTTTAAATAAAGTCCTTTTCCAAGGAATACCTGCCAGCTGATTTTATCCCTAGGGTCTGGCTGTACCTGTAAAAATCCACTTGCTGATACAAGGAGAGCCCTATACAGGCTCAAACTCACGTGAGTTTATCTGGTATTTTAAAATATGTTAAGACTCACTGAGATATGCACTATAGAAACATAGAAAAATGTCGTCAGATAAGAACCTTTCGGCCCATCTAGTCTGCCAATTACATGGATACTTGACCTGGATTTATCTTTTGTTTAGGATAGCCTTATGCCTATCCCATGCTTGCTTAAATTCAATTACTGTTTTGGCCTCTACCACTTCTACTGGAAGACTGTTCCATGTATCCACCACCCTCTCAGTAAAATAATGCTTCCTGATGTTACTTTTAAACCTTTGCCCCTCTAATCTAAGACTATGTCCTCTTGTTTTGCTACTTTGTTTCCTTTAAATATACTCCCTTCCTCTACCTTGTGGATTCCTTTTACTATGCTGTTTTGTCTTTCAAGAAACTATTTGGCTGGCGTTTTTCAATAAGGGACTGAAGATGGCCGGCAAATAGTCCATCTGTCTACATCATAGAGCCAAGGAGGCTCTCACTTTGTGAGTTTATTTCAATCTAGACTAAATTGTTAGTTCTTTGCTACAGTGTTGCACTAAGATATCTCATATTATGCTCCTCTTTAGAACTTTGTGATCAATGTTGATAAAAACCCAGTATATCAGGTAATATACCATATTACCTTTTGGATTCAGAATAAATTGCTGCAGGTAAAATGAAGGACTGCAGTGTAATGATCATAATCCCCATGTGAAGAGTATGCTGGATTTTAGTTTAAAAAACTGACAGAAATACAGAAACTAAAATCATTAAATAGAAACCGAGCGACACCAAGAGCAATGGAAGTTTAAAAGGAAGAAAGTATATTATTTTCATATATAAAGCCATTTTCCCCATTGCATTTCTAGACTAGTTTTAGGTGTTTTGAGGTAATTATATGTTTTTCCTATTTCCCCCTTTCTTTCCCCATAAGCCCTGTGTATCACATTATACAGAGTGATTCCTCAGCCTGTTTCTGTTGCACACCTTCTGTGCACATGTCACCTGCATTAATGGACACATTGTGTGTAACGCATGGAATTAATACATCAGACCTAAGGACGGAGGAAGGGGCTGCTTGAGCACCATTTATTAATCAGACAACAAATAAGATGCTGTCTTTATCATCTGCTGTTCCAGAGGAAGGCAAAAAAAACTTGGACGACCTTCCAGTAAGGTGTTGTAACGTTGGGGGCTTCCAGCCCTACCTGTGTGCTTGAGGACAGCAAGTCTGATGCTGCTCGCTGACCACTGCCCGGTTTAAATGGAGACAGGCAGGGAGGTGATTGCATGAGGTGTGGCTTGAGTGGGGGGTGTGGTCTGGTGAAGGTCTTTAAAAACCCTCAGTATAGTTTCAGAAGTTGCCAGATCGTGGTTATCCATTCTGAGCTCCTTGTAACTGACTGCTATATTGATTTAACCTGTTTCTGACCTCTGCTTGTGTTCTGACCATTCTGCCTTCTGTTGCCCTAGACTATTTGCTTGTACTACGCTACTGCTCTGATACCGACCCGGCTATTCCATTTGACCATTCTGAACTCTGTATTCCTGATTCTGGCTTGGCTGACTCCTCTCTGTATTGTTAACCCTTTCCTGTCTAGCTAGTTTACCTGGCCAATTCTAAGGACCAGACAGATAGGGATCATTCACAGCTACACTGTTGGTAGCTTCTGGGTTTTGTGGAGTGTTGGGTGTTAAGTACTGCGTGGTGGGATCTGGGAACCGTGACATTACGATCTGGCCAATATGGATCCCGCAGATTTAACACAGCACTTGGCTACCTTTGTATCCAGACAGGATGAGCAGGATCATAGGATGGATCAGTTTGCCATTGCCTTACAAACTATCCTGAATCGTACTGCACACCTGGAACCAGTTGGGGTTGCACCCCCGCTTGATATACCTGTGTCCCCTGTCGTTCAGACATCCCAGGTACACATAATGAGGCAGCCAGTACATAGTGAGCGAGCAGTAATTCTAGAGGTGCTGGAGATCCTGAGAGGGCTAACAAGCTCATTACTCAGCACCTGGATATCCTGTATGCAAGGTTGCTGCAACCTCCTAGGGACGTCTTCCCAAAGGAGCCTGTTCCAGTTCCAGTTAAAGGTTCCAGAGGACCCCTGACCCTGGAGGAAAGGGTATGGAGGAAGACTCAGGGCTTATGCTTTTATTGCGGTTCTTTCCTGCATAAAAGAATGGACTGTCAATTGCGCCCCAGAAGTTACCCTCCATGTTCCAGCCTTACCAGGCCCCAGAGTCCACTGCCCTGCACGTCGCAGGACGTCCAAAATCCACTGCCCAACAGGGAGAGACCAGGTGTAATGCCCAGCAGTGGGAAGTCAAGAGTGCTGCCCTGCAGCATGAACAATCTAAGGTGGCTGCTCAGCAGCACAGAGAATCTGAGTCTGCTGTTTGTCAGCTTCAAGTCCTGTCCATGTCTACTGTGCCTAAGCTAGCAGTTCCAGTCAAGAGTGCTGTCCTGCAGCACGAACAAATCAAGTCCACTGCCTCACAGTGCGAGATCTGGTCCGCCGTTAACCAGTTTGAGAGCCAGTCCACTGCACAGCAGTTCAAGAGACAGTGCCAAGCCAAGGTCACCACTCCACAGTGCCAAGCCAAGGTGGTTGCAAAGCACTGTGAGATCAAGATTGTTGCCGAGCCGGTAGCTGCCAAGCCACGCTCACCCGAGCCAGTAGCTGCCAAGCCACGCTCACCCGAGCCGGTAGCTGCCAAGCCACGCTCACCCGAGCCGGTAGCTGCCAAGCCACGCTCACCGCCCGAGCCGGTAGCTGCCAAGCCACGCTCACCCGAGCCGGTAGCTGCCAAGCCACGCTCACCCGAGCCGGTAGCTGCCAAGCCACGCTCACCCGAGCCGGCTGTTGCCAAGCCACGCTCCCCGAGCCGGCTGTTGCCAAGCCACGCTCACCCGAGCCGGCTGTTGCCAAGCCACGCTCACCCGAGCCGGCTGTTGCCAAGCCACGCTCACCCGAGCCGGCTGTTGCCAAGCCACGCTCACCCGAGCCGGCTGTTGCCAAGCCACGCTCACCCGAGCCGGCTGTTGCCAAGCCACGCTCACCCGAGCCGGCTGTTGCCAAGCCACGCTCACCCGAGCCGGCTGTTGCCAAGCCACGCTCACCCGAGCTGGCTGCTGCCGCCATGACAGAGTCGCCGCAGAGCCGTGATGAGGTCGCTGACCCACAGAGCCGTGCTGCTGCCGCCGTGTCCAAGTCACCACAGAGTCGTGCTAAAGGCGCTGCCCCTCCTGTCCTTGCCAAGGGTGCTACCCAACCGGTCCACACCAAGGGCGCTGCCCCACCGAGCCCCGCTGTCCCGGCGTCTTCGAGCCCCGCTGTCCCGGCGTCTTCGAGCCCAGCTGTCCCGGCGTCTTCGAGCCCAGCTGTCCCGGCGTCTTCGAGCCCAGCTGTCCCGGCGTCTTCGAGCCCAGTGGTTCCAGTCCAGTCGCCGCAGAGCCGTGCCAAGGTCCCTGACCCACAGATCCGTGCTGTTGCCGCCATGACTAAGTCGCAGCAGAGCTGTGCCGGGGTCACTGACCCGCAGATCCGTACCACTGGTGCCGTGTTCATGTTGCCGCAGTGCAGAGAGGACACTGTTGCTGTCCATTCCACGTCCTGTAGCAGGGGTAGGAGACGCAAAAGGACTGGTGCCAGTGTCTTCAAACCTGGACCCAGTTTTGGCTCCCACCCTCATAGACGGGGGTGTCTTGAGGAGGATGACGACTCTGATTGGGACCTCAGGGGACTTTGGTGACTGGTGTACGCAAGGGCTCTACGTGCCTACAAGACCCATTGACTATTTTCTTGTCATTTTTCTTGTTGTCCTCTTTTGAGCATCCGGCGTCTGCTCGTGGAGAGGGGGGTACTGTAACGTTGGGGGCTTCCAGCCCTACCTGTGTGCTTGAGGACAGCAAGTCTGATGCTGCTCGCTGACCACTGCCCGGTTTAAATGGAGACAGGCAGGGAGGTGATTGCTTGAGTGGGGGGCATGGTCTGGTGAAGGTCTTGAAAAACCCTCAGTATAGTTTCAGAAGTTGCCAGATCGTGGTTATCCATTCTGAGCTCCTTGTACCTGACTGCTATATTGATTTAACCTGTTTCTGACCTCTGCTTGTGTTCTGACCATTCTGCCTTCTGTTGCCCTAGACTATTTGCTTGTACTACGCTACTGCTCTGATACCGACCCGGCTATTCCATTTGACCATTCTGAACTCTGTATTCCTGATTCTGGCTTGGCTGACTCCTCTCTGTATTGTTAACCCTTTCCTGTCTAGCTAGTTTACCTGGCCAATTCTAAGGACCAGACAGATAGGGATCATTCACAGCTACACTGTTGGTAGCTTCTGGGTTTTGTGGAGTGTTGGGTGTTAAGTACTGCGTGGTGGGATCTGGGAACCGTGACAGGTGTCACAAGAAAAAAATTCCTTCCTGACCCCGTGTTAGGGCGGTCGGCTCTCCAGTATATCTGTCTGTCCCTGGACCTCATCTTTTGGATGAGAAAACATAATCCAGATGTTGTAATGCAGTCTGGAACCTTGAAGATCACGCTCTACATCCACCACCTTGGTCCTCATTGCTCGATCCATTGTGTTATTAAATGATGTTACTTTCACCCTCCCAGTCAGCGACCCAATCAAAGTCACGGAAAGCTTCTTGTGCTTCCTCCGTCAATCTTTCCTCCTGGGGGTTCAATACGGGAGCATTAGAGGTAAAGCGTCTGTCGAAATTGGTGATATCCTCTTATCCACAGATGGTCGCAACAAAAGGAGGTGTCACTGTTCTGTTGAGCAAGTCACTCCACTGTGTTTCCTGTATGAATGGAAAAGGTTAAAAGAAAAAGAGCGAGATAAATGGTAAATACAAAGCGTGGGATAAATGTACAAAATCACAAATATTAAACATCAGGTCCCAGAAACCCTGCCATAAAAAGTCACATTCTGTAACGATCCCACGAGCATTCACTAAACATTCATTAAATTCTTTATTTCTCTTTGTCAGTGTGTTATACAGAAAATCCATTGTGTGTCAGTGTGTTTTACAGAAAGTCCATTGTGTGTCAGTGCTTTATACAGAAAATACGTTGTGTGTCAGTGTGTTATACCAAAACTCTGTTTTGTGTCAATGTGTTATACAGAAAATCCATTGTGTGTCAGTGTGTGATACAGAAAATCTGTTGCGTGTTAGTGTGTTAATTGGATCCGTTGTCGAATCAATTCATTATTAAAATGTTTTTTCTGCTTCCCCTAATCTTCATAAAATTTCCATTTTACAAAAAATGTTTGCACAACAAAAAAATGATGCGTTATCCTACCATTCGACCTCTGGGCCTGGAACGTTGTCCAAGTGAAAGTCTTCCTTCTAGTTCTGTTCTTCTCCCCTGGGATGATCTCATTTTCCAGGTTGGGGAGTTCCAGTTGATTTATTGGTGGAAGACTAGCCCTGTTCATGCAGGCGTCGATTAATTGAAGTTCTTCATTGCAATCTTTCAGCAATTCAGCAAGGTCGTCCACAAGCTGCAGTTTCCTTTCCATGAGTGTTTGGAGTCTTGCTGCATTGTTTATCTCTTCTTGCATCATGCTTATTTCACGTTGGACTTTCTCTTGCAACTCAGCAAGATTTAGCGGGTATTGGGGGCCGCGATGTTTGCAGGGCCACCATCACCCGCTGTGGCGCCATCGGCGCGTTTTGGACTCTCAGCAGCCTTTGGATGTTCTGGAAATTAAAATAAAATATATAAAAGGATTAATTCAGAAAAATATGTCCTATCCATCAATTTCACTTCATTAAGGTTAACGCGTGTCACTGTGATACGTTGTAAAGGTGGGACTCTTGAGCCTTATGCCATATGGAAAGACAAACCGTAACGGTGCCTTGTGAAAAATACCGGTAACGATAGTGACTCATTATCACTGGCAGTGCAGCACCGGAATCACACATCAAGTGCAGGTATAAATCATTCGGCGTCTCCTGACACATGTGGTAACATTACATCAAGTGATAAATTCCCTCTGATTATTTTTGTCCCCAATGAAAAGCTTTTCATATAGAATAGCGTAACGATATCACTTTCTATGTGCGGCCGCCCAGCAGATACTGTTATTATTGTATGCCAAATGAAGTGTGGGTATACAGGTATGCCGCGTATACATGGTCATATCGCAGAGTAACTCCATATAACCTCATAGATTTTCATGTATAAAAATCATTAAGGCAAAAAAACAACAAATTCTCCCTATTTCGGCTCAGTTTTCAGACCATCCGGTTTATTGGTGGGACGGCTCATAATAAGGAGCAGATATAGGATATCATGAGTAGGGATGAGCCAAACACTCCCCGAGTTCGGTTCGAGCCCGAACCCGAACATCCCATTTGTTCGGGACCGAACCCCCATGCAAGTCAATGGGGCTGAAAATTCGGTTGTTAGAGTGCCCTCCAAGAGGGCATATATGCTACATATTTGCCATAAAAGGTGTATGGGGGTCCGGGTAGTCCCCTGGGGGACAGGAAACAAGGACAAAAAGTTTTTAAAAAAAACGTTTTTAAAGGGACAGAGAGTTTTCCATGAAATAAGGGTTAAAAATAAAAACCAAAAATTCCTTCAAATACCGTGCCTAGGAGGTCCCCATAACCTGCCCGTGAAGTGGCGGATTTCTAGGATGTATAGAAACACTTAAAAACAAAAAAATGACGTTTCATATGACGGTAAATGCTTTTCCTTTAATCTATTCATAAACAACTGCTTGGGGCGGCATCCTGTATGAAAAGACATTTTAAGACGCGCAGAAAAAGTTTAGTGATTTTTTTTGGGCTAAATTATTGTTAAACTTATACAGGCTTTGGATGAAAGTAACAATAGGTGCTTTAAAATTGGGCTTTTAGCGTCGGCAACAGTGCCGTCCAGGGCCGGCCCGACCATGGTGCAGAGTGGAGCACCGGCGCCAGGTGGCCGAATTCCGGGGGCGGCAAATTTTAGCCGCCGGTGCACTATTTTTTAAAATCGGCGGCAGCATCTACATTTGCGGCGGCGCCGGGAAGTGAATGTAGTCCAGGAGCCGCCCACACGCACTGTATTCCTGCGCTTCCATTCCTGGCCGCATGTGTGTGGGCGGTGCCTAGTATGGAAGCGCGGGAAAAATTCTCAACAGACTACGGCAGCTATGTTTCGGCTCTCTCCCCTCCCCGGACCATCCAGCTGGTAAGAGACCTATGCTCCAGCTTGTTGTTATTATCCTGCGAAGTGGGAAGCAGGCAGCCCCCCCCCCTCTGCTCCTTCTCCCGCGCACACACTCCCCACTCCAGCCCTCTCCTATTTACTTACCCTGGCAACTGTTTCTGACAACGCGGTGAGGTGACCCTGGCTATCTTGCTGTAAATCAGGATCTCATGCAGGCTGTGATCTCCAGGATCTGATACAAAGGCCATCTCTTGCCTCGCCATGAGATTTAACCCTGTGAGATTTATCCTATATGATGTGTAATCTCACAGGGTTAAATCTCATGGCGAGGCAAGAGATGGCCTTTGTATCAGATCCTGGAGATCACAGCCTGCATGAGATCCTGATTACAGCAAGTTAACGCTGCGCCTGTGGTGACCCTGGCTGTCACAAACTGGAGCCAGGGTAAGTAAAGAGGGGAGAGCTGGCGTGGGGAGTGTGTGCGGGAGCAGAGGGGGGGCTGCCTGCTCTCCATTTAGCAGGATAATAAAGGAATCCTCCTTGATTAGCAGTGCTAATCTGGACACTGATGGTAGCTTCTTACAGTTTGTTCTTCTAAAGTTATCTAAGGAGACAAGTTCCCTTTATTAAGGAACTTTGCGTACTTCACATGCCTCAGGCTGGTGTTTTATAGAATTTAATGGATAATTGACAATGGGAAGAAAGCAATTAAGAAGACTGACAAAAGACAGAGTGTCAAACTGTACTTTTCTCAAATCTCTTTTCTGTAGCTATTGATTTAAAGGAAGGTTAAAAAAAAATCATAGTTTTTCCAGTCTGAATCCAAAAATGGGAAAAGTGCCTTTTCCTAGACATCAAGTAGCAATTCCCTTTGGGTAAAGCCACATTTAACTTAAGGTTCAATGAGGCTTAAGCACTGCTCTACTCTACTAAATATGTATTTACTTTTTTGAGTGTTCAATGAGAGCTCCCTATATGGTGAATTATCTATTTTTACTGTTGCGGAGATGTTTATTGCTGAGCAGCAAACGCTCCCATGTCCAGGGATGACTTGCTCGTCCCTCCTGGCTCCTTCTGACCGACCCACGTCACCAGTCTCCTGCAGGACCAGGTACCGTATCTGGGGTCTGTGTATTTATATACAGATTGAGGCTGTATATATGTTGTATATGTGGAGCTCTGTGATACGCTCATACAACACCACACATTGCTGTGAGATTTATTGCTGTGGAGCTCTGTGATACGCTCATACAACACCACACATTGCTGTGGAGCTCTGTTACGCTCATGCATGTCACAGTTTTTTTTTCGGGGGGGGGGGCAGCATTTCATCCATCGCTCCAGGCAGCACAGTGGCTTGGGCCGGCCCTGCTTTTGTGGTATTGTGGAAGAGTTCAGTGCTGGAGGTTTTGTGAATGCAGAAGAGGACATCCCCAATCTATTCCATTACTTCAGCATCAGGGGATTGATAGCTGCTGATCCAGGACTGATTCATTTTTATAAATGTCAGCCGGTCTACAGAGTCGGTGGACAGACGCACTCTTTTGTCTGTGACAAAACCTCCAGCGGCACTGAACGTCCTTTCGGAAAGCACGCTAGATGAAGGGCAACCTAGTAGCTGCATAGCATATTGGCTAAGTTCTGGCCAGTGATCCAATCTCAACACCCAGTAAGCCAGTGGATCATCTGCTGGAAAGGTATCCAGGTCTGCCCTTGCCCCTAGGTAGTCCTGCACCATATGGTGAAGACGCTGGCAATGGGTGCCTACATTTGACGTCCCTGGGCGTTGAGGACTAAAAAAAATTAAAAATGCATCAGTCAAGCGGCCCTGGCCTTCACCACTATTCCTCTGATCATCCGCAGCCTCAGAAGCACGTGTGTCAGCACTTGGTAATCTACCACTGCCTGGAAAGGTGTTACACAAGTGTCGCTTTAGAGCGTCCTCAAGTTTTTTCATCCTATGCTCCCTCTGTGCGGGCAGGATGAGCTCTGCAACTTTACCCTTGTATCGTGGATCAAGAAGGGTTGCCAACCAGTAATGATCCCTCTCCTTGATAGCACGAATCCTGGGGTCCTTTAGCAGGCTTTGCATCATAAGGGAGCCCATGCAGTGTAGGTTGGAGGTGGCATTAGCTTCCGAGTATTCCTGGTCAAGGAGGATGACCGTATCGTGCACTTCCTCCTCCCAGCCACGCACTAACCCTTGTGTTTCTGGGCACACGAAACCCTCCCTTGAGGAATCCCCACCTTCAATGCCCCCACTACTTAAATATTCTGCCTCATCCTCCTCCTGTCTGATCAGAGTAGGACCCTAGGCTTGTGCACCGATATTTTTTTCGATTCGATTCGATTTTTCGGATTTTCAGACTTTTCGATTCGGCTCGTTTCGACCGATTTCTGTTTCGATTCGGTTCGGCTCGACTCGTTTTTCGTGTACATTTTTTTTTCGGAATATCGACCGTTTTTCGTATTTTCGTGTCACTTAGCTCGTTTTTTGTATCGACTTTTCATGATTTTGGAAATTTTCGTTTTTTCGGAACGTCTTTTCTCCTCGTTTCAAAGCAATAAATTTCGATTTGACACATTTCAAGTCCATTCGAAAATTCCGAAAATATTTCGTTTCGGCTCGGAAAACTTTTCAGATCTGCCGTTTTCGGATCTAAAAATTTTCGGAAAATCGGCCGCATCCGAAAACACGAATCGGGAAATTTCGTGAAAATTCCGAAATTCCGAAACCCGAAACGCACATCCCTAGGACCCACTGGAATGCTGTCTGCGGAAAGACTGGGGCCTTGAGAGCTAGGGAAGGCCTCCTCTTCCTCCCGCTGCTCTGCCTCTAGAGCCACATCTATAATTCCCCGCAGAGTGTGCTCCAGCAGGAACACTAAAGGATATGTGTCACTGATGCATGCACTGTCCATGCTCACCATCCTCGTTGCCTCCTCAAATGGTGACAGTACAGTGCATGCATCCTTGATCATCAGCCACTGCGGGGGGGAAAAAAAACAAGTTGACCTGAACCTGTCCTAGTGCCATACTCACACAGGTACTCGTTGATGGCCCTCTGCTGCTTGTACAGACGCTGCAGCATTGCTAATGTCGAGTTCCACCTGGTGGGCATGTCACAGATCAGACGGTTTGTGGGAAGGTGGAATTCTCTTTGAATTTCTGCCAGGCGAACGCTTGCTGGGAATGACTGTCTGCAGACTTTTCTGGCTTGGATGAGAAGCTCTGGCAGCACTGGGTACTTGGTTAGGAAACGCTGTACCACCAGATTTAGGACGTGTGCTAGGCATGGTACATGCGTCAATTTACCCTTGCGTAGGGCGGAGAGAAGGTTGCTGCCATTATCGCAGACGATCATTCCCAGCTGAAGCTGGCGTGGTGTTAACCATCTCTGCACCTGCCCCTGCAGAGCTGACAGAATTTCTGGGCCAGTGTGGCACCTGTCCCCTAAAAAAAACCAGCTCAAGCACAGTATGGCATCTTTTTGCTTGAGCCATTGCGTAGACCCTGTCAGGCGTCAGTTTAACTGCCACTTCGCCAGAGACAGAGAAGGAGGAGGAGGAGGAAGATGGAGAGGTGGTGGTGGTGGTGGTGGAGCAGACAGACATAATACAAGCAGCTTTCTGGAGGCGTGGTGGATGAACAAGCTCCAGCACAGAGCCCCGTCTTGGATCCCTCCCAGCTGCATTCAGAGTTACCCAGTGTGCCGTGAAGGAAATGTAACGACCCTGTCCATGTTTGCTGGACCACCTGTCTAAAGTCACATGCACCTTGTTGCTGACTGCCTTTCCCAATGACTGGAGAACATTGTCTTCCACGTGCTGGTATAGTGCTGGAATGGCCTTGCGTGAAAAGTAATGGCGTTTTGGAACCTGCCACTGTGGTACAGCACATTCAGCAAATTCACGGAAGGGAGCAGAGTCCACCAGCTGGAAAGGCAGCAGCTGTAATGTGAGTAATTTTGCTAAGCTGGCATTTAGACGCTGTGCTTGGGGATGGTTGGGACTATATTTTTTCTTACGCTGCAGCAGCTGCGGCAACGTAATCTGACTGCGTAAATCTTCAGCTGCTGGGATGATGTCACATTGTGAGGAAGGACCTGGTACATCCATTACTGTAGCATCATCCCTGTCGGTGGAGGTTGTAGGCAATGACATGGCAGGACATACAGTGGGGGTAGAGACAGATGAGGAGGATGAGGAGGACCTACGCAAAGTCTTGCGCCTATGGGATGTGTGGTAGTTGTTCATATGTCGCCTCAAGCACGTGGTACCCAAGTGTCCGGTATCTTTCCCACGCTTAAGCCTCATCTGACATAGATTACAAATAGCAACGCTGTGCTCTACTGCACATTTCTTAAAGAACTCCCAGACAACAGAGTTCCTGCATGTGTTCTTTGAGACAACAGCGCTCTGCACCGGAGCAGCTCTGACATGTGATGCCTTGGACTGGCTAGTGCTACGGTTGGTCACAGAGGATGTTGTGCCTCGTGTTTGCTGTGCCTCCTCCTCCCCCTCTTCCTCACTTAATTCCTCTGTTCGATCAGGCACCCAGGTGGAGTCAGTGACCTCATCATCATTGTCATCATCACCCCCTATCTCCTCATCACTGGAGCCAACTTGGCAGTATGCTGCAGCTGCTGGGGCAACATGAGTGCCAGTTATTTGTATATAATCAATGGCACCCCCTTCCTCTAGGTTGATTATACTCCCTTCCTCAACCTCAGTGATTGAATCAGAGCACTGTACTTGCTGCACATCCTCAAGCAGCATGTCACTCTCATTGTAGTCAAACAATTCAGCTGACTCCTCCGTGTGTGATAGCGAGGCTACGGCAGGAGTAGCTGTGGACATGGAGGCTGCATTAGATGCTTTGGCAGCTGAGGTGGACTGTAAAGCACTAGAAGCCTGGCTGGCAGAGGACTCGGAGGATGAGGATGGCCTGGTTAGCCAATCCACCAGTCCTCTGTATGTTGCTGCTGCTTAAGATGGCCAGCACCAGTAAGAAAGGACAAGCGTGCCCCTGCAGAGGATGCACCACGTCCACCACGACCAGAGGCACAGCCTCCCGACACAGGGGCTGCTTGCCCTCTTATCTGTGTCTGGGAGCGTCTGCTGTCCTTTTTTTTGTTCTTTCAGACATGGTGAGTGATATATAGATTAATATATACAGAACTCTGATTCAACTCTGGTATAAAGATTAAAGATTTAAAGAACTCTGGTATAACTCAGTGAGACACCCTGATAGCTGGCAGCCAGTGACAAGACACAGATTACAAGTCTCAGACACCTCCTATAAATCAGTGAGACCCCTTGATGGGTGGCAGTGAAACCTCCTATAATCAGTGAGACCCCTTGATGGGTGGCCGCCAGTGACAAGACACAGATCACCTCAATTCCCAAATGTTTTGTAGAAATTAGTAAGCCCCAAAATACTGCGTGGTACTGGCTGTGTGACAAGACACAGATCACCTCAATTCACAAATGTTTTGTAGAAATTAGTGACCCCAAAATACTGCGTGGTACTGGTTGTGTGACAAGAGACAGATCACCTCAATTCACAAATGTTTTAAAGAAATTTGTAACCCCCAAAAAGACTTGCTGGCACAGTGACAAGACACAGAAGATCACCTCAATTCACAAATGTTTTAAAGAAATTTGTAACCCCCAAAAAAACTTGCTGGCACAGTGACAAGACACACATCACCTAAATTCCCTGATATTTGGTAGAAATAGTAGCATGGCAGACCGGCAGTAACAACACACAACAATCTCCTCTGAAATCTCCTCTCAAAATGCGTGCTGTAGCTATGCGTGGAAACGTTATATAGTGTGCTGCGGGACTTAGCTCTGTGAGCCCATGATTGGGCAAAATGTGCCCAATCAGGACTCTGAGCCGTGATTGGCATACTGTTGAACCTGTCTTGCACCAGACCTGTGGTCAGGTGCAAGGCTGTAGCCAATTACGAGCTTCAGGCCAGTGGGAAAATGCATTGTGGTCGAACATTAGGCGAACACCCAGAAATGTTCGGAGTTCGCGATCTAATCGAACAGGCTAAGTTCGGATCGAACTCCGAACCGTCCGAACCGAACAGCTCATCCCTAGTCCCCATTTCTAATTTTTGTACAAGCGCACCCCATGGAAAACATAACCACAAACGCTCATGTGCTAAAATGTGAAAAAAACAACACTTTACACACTGCAGATGATTTAAAAATTAAATTTTTATTGCATTATTTTTTTAATATACAGCCAGGACAGGACGTATAGATATAAAAATGATATATTATGAATCTGCGGAGTCTGCCGGAAAGAACGATATCTAACATGTCGGTCATTTAACAAAATGTGGCTTCAAAATCGTGTTTAAACATGAGCGAAAGCGGTAAAAATGAGCTGAGCACACAGCGGTGAAATACAGCATATTAGAAGTTTTAGGAGGGAAATTAACACTTCTCAAAGCAGACACCACCCCACCCCCTCACCCTCAGTACAATGTATCAAATTGATTAGACCAGACTAAAACATCTGTTGTTGTTATGACGTTTGAAAAACACAGGTCATTTAGAGTTGAATGAGAATCTGAACACGTACACATTAGTTTTTAATTCAATATCTAATAAACCAATGCTTATAATATTCTGCAGTAAAGAGTCTCTTTATTTCTAGATTTTTTAGTATTTTTTTAAGCATTTTCTATACTTTTTAAAAAAAAAAATTTCGACCTCGAACCGAACACACCCAAAAAGTTCGAAGTTTGCGAACTTTCAAACAACCAAAGTTCGGGCCGAACTCCGAACCGTCCGAACCGAACAGCTCATCCCTAATTACAATGTATCAACCCCTTGTACACTGATCTTGTAAAGCGCTGCGGAATATGTGGCGCCGTATAAATAAAGGATAATAATAATAATTTGATCAATCATTGTTATGTCATAAATTGGGTTGTAATATATTTCAAATAAATGTATTGAGTGTTTTTTTTACTTAGATATAAGCAGCAGTAGTTGAATGGGTTAAATGGATCGGGCAGCTTCACGTATACTTTAAGTTCTGCAGTCATACGTCATCGATAAACCGTAACAAAGAGGAGCATTGTCATTATCTTAGCATTGATCGCTTTCTAATTAACAATTAGGACTTTGTGGCTGCCGACCCGTTTTCTGGAATCTTCCTCCCATGGCGGCGGCTAATGATGTGTTTGTAGGCTCCGATCCATGTCACCTTCCGTGTGACGAAGTCTTGGCCTGCGACGGGTTGGATTCCGTTCCCTGGTCTTGAGCAAGAACTGGTTTGTGCTTCACCTCGTGCTGAGATCGCACAGGAGTGCGACAACGACACAATCACGGAGAGGACAGGTGACCCAAAAAATGAAATAAATAATAATGACTGGTGTTTGCTGAAGGTAATGATCAACCATCCAGCTTCACGAAAGTAGGACATCGCGGCTTTGTACGGAAAGCACTCTGTGCCCTGGTGATTTAGTGTTCCGAGACGCTGCAACAGGTACGTCCTCTTATACAGTGACGGAAGTGTGTCATATGGATACACCGCCTTGTGGAGTATATGTACATGATTAATTACCTTCTGCTGCCATTAAGCTGGTGTCTTCAGAGATCGGCACTCAGCGGGCGGATAATACTCTTTATGCTGTTTTTATGAATATCTTATATACAGTATGTCTATCGGTCTTATATATATAATCTCCTTCTGTTTATCTATTTATCCATCAATATGTCTATATCTATCTCTGTATTAGGGATGCACCGATACTAGTATCGGTATCGGTGCTGATACCGTGTTCGGCACGAGTACTTGGAAGCCAGCATTGAGCCGGCTTACCGGCATTCAAGGGGCTGGGGCGACTGTCCGAATGCTCTAACCTAGTGTTTGTCAGGCTTCAGCAAACCAACCTAGTGCTCCAGCAGATAGAGACTGTCTGCTCCCCAGGTTCCAGAGAGATGTCTGTTTGCCTCACTTGCACTAAATTGCCACTGTGACCAAATACAAATCCAGGGGCTTACTAGAGATTCCGGAACGTGTAAGAGAGAAATCTGGGTGACACATAAACCCCGGATAGGACCTTTCCTTGCTCTCTACATGATGACCTGTTACAATATATATATATATATATATACACACACACACCTGGTCTGAGGTCTGAAATGTGTGTGTGTGTGTATGTCTGTGTATATATCACTTTTTGTCCTTCACCACAGCCCTTGTAAGCACTGATTTGCCCTACGGGTCCAAGCATCCACTGCAACTGGTCATCATGCCTAGCTCCTGCTGATGAGGGTCCAACAAACCTGAAACAGCGCTGTCCAAGGAGTGGCTTTGACCAGTTGCATAAACCTTATCTCTGTTAGAAAGCCACAGTGCGGCATAGCATTGATTTTAGGGTTGTGTGTGTGTAATAACAGACCCAGGATGCATAAACGTGAGACAGAGGTCATTTGCATATCCTACCCAGAATTCCTTGCTGCATATGGGGAATGTGGCACAGGAGCTCTGGAATGCAATTTTTTGAATTGCTGGGATGTGCAAGTGGCTTCTGCAATAATAAACACACTATATATATACACACACACACTCTGTGGTCTGATGTCTGTTGTGAATACATGTATTTGAAGCTTGTGTGGTATATTGTATATAAATAATATATACAATCTGTTATTACACAGAACCCTAAAATCAATGCTATACCACACTGTGGCTTTGTAGCAGAGATAAGGTTTATGCAACTGGTCAAAGCCACTCCTAGGACAGCGCTGTTTCGGGTTTGTTGGACCCTCATCAGCAGGAGCTAGGCATGATAACCAGTTGCAGTGGATGCTTGGGACCCATAGGGCAATCAGTATCTACAAGGGTTGTAGTGGAGGACAAAAAGTGAGATAAAAGGCCTCCACACTATAATAAGTGTGTTTATTATTGCAGAAGTCACTTGCACATCACAGCAATTCGATGAATTGCATCCCAGAGCTCCTGTGCCACATGTGCAGGGGGTAAATGGGGTGTCTGACCATACATTCCAATATTAACAAACAGGGCAGGCTTTCAGCAAATTCCTAAATTATTTATTGGAAAGCGTCACATGACTTTAACCACTTGAATGCTAAGGACGCGCTCAGCGCGTCCTCAGCATTCCCGCTGGTATGCGGAGGACGCGCTGAGCGCGTCCTCGCATTGGGGTCAGCGTTCGGCCGGGTTCCGGCCGATCGCTGGCCCCTCCGGTGCGGGCTGACATCCTGGATGTCAGCCCGGCATCCGGAGCAGTGGCCGCCATTATTATGTGTCATCGCGCCCCCGCGATGACACATAATTCAGGCGCCCCCCCCCGCATGTGCGGAGGAGGCGCCTGAAAGGGAGGGGGGGAGGTCCTTCGGACCTCTCTCCCTCCCGATCGGCGGCTCACAGGGGCTTAACCCAGGCATCATTTGGAAGGGCACAGCCTGCCCTTCCAAATGATGCTGGCATTAACCCCTGGGGAGCTGGATCGCAAATCGGCGCTGAAAAGCGCCGATTTGCGATCCTTCCCGGGAGCTGGCCGACATCTTGGATGTCGGCCAAGCTTCCGGGAACTCCCCCAGAGGACTGGCGTCATCGTGCGCAGCACGATGACGCCAGTCCTAGCATTAACCCCTAACTGCCACGAAGTGTGGAGATAGGGAGTTCATTGGAACTCCTATCTCCCGATCCGTGGCAGTTAGGGGTTTAATTTTGATATCGTTGGATCGGCCAGAGCATGGCCGTTCCAACGATACCAAACATGAAAGTAAAAAAAATTGTAAAAAAAAAAAAAAAAAAGAAAAATAAAAATAAAAAAAAATTAAAAAAAAAAATTAAAAAAAATAAATAAACACTTTTTTTTTTTTTTTTGTTTTGTTAATGCAGCAATATTGTTCCCATTTCAATTATAATGTGAACAATGATGCTGCATTAACGATTTTTGTATGCGGTGCGTTTGTTAAAAATGGTGTCATTTTCCCCAAAAAAAAATGTAACGAGACCCCATCTCTAATTTTTTTAACAAGCGCACCCCATACAAAATATAACCGCAATTGCTCGCATGTTAAAATGTGGAAAAAAACACTTTACACGCTGTAAATTATTGAAAATACATATTTTATTGCATTTTTTGTTATAATATACAAACATGACATAACGTATACATATAATAATGACATATTATGAATCTACCGAGTCTGACGGAAAGAACGATATATAATATGTCGATGTCATATACTAAAATAAGCCTTCAAAACACGTTTAAACATGATGCGCAAAACAGGTAAAAAATGACCTCAGCACAGGGGCGGGAAAAGCCTCAGCAGCGAAAGGGTTAAATAAAAGTATCGGTACTCGATATCGGTGAGTACCTGATAAAGTATCGGTACTCTTTCTTAAAAAAATGGTATTGGTGCAACCCTACTCTGTATCTATCTATATCTATCATATATAATATCCTTCTGTTTATCTTTCATCTATCTATAGCTATTAAGATATATGTTATGAAAGACAGAGATCTATCTTACTTAGATATATATATCCCTTTGTTTATCTATCACAACACTGACAGGTCTATTCAAAGAAAGGTGAAACTCAGGAAAATTGGTAGAAGTGAAAATTCTAGGTCACAATAGCCAAACCAGAACAATTCTCCCATTTATCTCACTTTCCAAATCGGCTATTTGGTCTAGATTGTTCTCTTTTCCTGACAGTTCTCCCAATTTTCATCTTTCTTTGAATAGACCTGCAAGTATCAAAGCCCCTATAACAGTGTTTCCCAAACCTCTCCTCGGGACCCTCAACCAGGCCAGATTTTGCAGATCACCTTGGGGAAATGCAGACTGAATCCTGCAATCACTGAGCAGCAAATCATATCACCTGTGCTGCGCTTCACATATCCTGCAAACCTGGCGAGGCGGAGGGAACCCTGCCCTATAAGAAGCCATTAACCACTTCAGTGCCTTGTGATCACTGAATGCATGAGGTCGTTTCCCTTTTTACAATCAATAAGAATTTGTGTGTGTCTAGTGTCTAACATCACAATATAGCCCTTTTTTGTCCATAAAATTTATATATACAGTTGTGTTCAAAATTATTCAGCCCCCACTGAAATTGAGTGTTTTGGCCAGTTTGACATTGATTTTGATCATTCAGTCATCTTGCTTACAATTCAATCAAAGAGGCACGTGTAGGTCAGACAATATAACATAACATTTATAATGAAATAACCACAAATGTCTTTTCTGTGCTCACATCATTATCAGTTTTATTCAACCCCCAAGTGACATTCAATCTTAGTACTTTACAACAACATCCTTTTACAGTTATAACAGCTTTTAAACGTGAAGCATAGCTTGACACAAGTGTCTTGCAGCGATCTACGGGTATCTTCGCCCATTCGTCATGGGCAAAAGCCTCCAGTTCAGTCACATTCTTAGGCTTGCGCACTGCAACTGCTTTTCTTTAAGTCCCACCAGAGTTATCAATCGGATTTAAGTCAGGTGACTGCGATGGTCACTCCAAAATGTTCCAGCCTTTAATCTGCAACCATGCTCTAGTGGACTTGGAGGTATGCTTGGGATCATTGTCCTGTTGAAAGGTCCAACGTCTCCCAAGCCTCAGGTTTGTGACGGACTGCATCACAATTGTCATCCAATCTCTCCTGGTACTGAAGAGAATTCATGGTACCTTGCACACTTCGCTGAAGCTTCCCTGTACCTGCAGAAGCAAAACAGCCCCAAAGCATGATTGACCCCCCGCCATGCTTCACAGTAGGCAAGGTGTGTAAGGAGCTGGTTCCAGGGAGGTAGAATTGAGCCCTGTGTGCAATGATGCTTGCTGAGAAACATAGACGTATAAATGAAAAGAGGGTTTATTAGGAAATCATGGAACATAAAAAGGGCAACAAATGAATATAGAAGGGATCACAGTGAATAAACAATAATAAACTTTGAAGGCAAGATAGGACAATACTAAACTATACTAGACTCTACTAAACTAAACTATAACAAGGGAGAAATATATGGAGGCAGGATACTGGGCAGCGGATTCTGCGGGATGCAGGGCAGGCAGGTTCTGAGGCTTTCTGTGGAATACCAGGCAGCGGATTCTGCGGGATGCAGGACAGGCAGGTTCTGAGGCTTTCTGTGGAATACCAGGCAGCGGATTCTGTGGAATGCAGGGCGGCGACGACTGGAGAGTCTGCGATGTGCAGGGCAGCGACACTTGGAGGGTCTGCGATGTGCAGGGCAGCGACACTTGGAGGGTCTGCGACGTGCAGGGCAGCGACACTTGGAGGGTCTGCGACGTGCAGGGCAGCGACACTTGGAGGGTCTGCGACGTGCAGGGCAGCGACACTTGGAGGGTCTGCGATGTGCAGGGCAGCGACACTTGGAGGGTCTGCGATGTGCAGGGCAGCGATGCTTGGAGGGTCTGCGACGTGCAGGGCAGCGATGCTTGGAGAATCTGCGAGATGCAGGCCAGGCAAGTTCTGGGAGTCCTGTAGACCACAGGCACAGAGAAAGGGAATGCTGGTGGAAACAAATAGTAAGGAAATGGATGGATGGAGTAACAGGAGGCAGCTCCCTGTCAGCTTGGTGTGCACCAAGATAATGCAGAAGCATGGTGCCTTGGGAGTGGTTCCTTTTTGTAGAGGGGGAATAAGGATGCATTAGCCAGCACCTGGTGCTGGATCAGCCTGGTTTAGAAGGATTACCAGTCTCCCCACAGGGAACTGGCTTGCCTCTAGTTTTCCTGCGGCGCTGGCGTCTCGGGGCATTACATACGCCCCCTCTAAGGGCACCCTCTGGGTGACCAAGATGGTGTCAGGTGTGTCGGGATCAGCGTCGGTGGCCATAGAGTCAGAAAGGTCTTCTGGTTCTGAGGAGATGGGGGATGTTAGAATTGCACCCAGGAGTAGGGGTTTCCCCGGCTTGATCTTCTTAGTGTTGAAGATAGGAGTCTCCACCTTAGCCATCCCATGGTATCCTATGGGGACAACTGGTTCGTTCGGTTCTGTAACAGGATCCTGTTTAGAAGCAGAGGTATTAAGAAGTGGGGGCAACATATAGTCACGAGTGCTCTGTAACCGGTTTTGCAAAGATTCTGTGATTAACTGTTGACCCTGTAACCGGTTTTGCAAAGATTCTATGATTAACTGTTGACCCTGTAACCGGTTTTGCAAAGATTCTATGATTAACTGTTGACCCTGTAACCGGTTTTGCAAAGATTCTATGATTAACTGTTGACCCCCCTAACCGGTTTTGCAAAGATTCTATGATTAACTGTTGACTGCTCATAGTCTGAGCCACCTTAGTAACTTGTTCGGCAAGTATCTCCATGGAGGATATGACACCAGGTATGGCATCAGTCATAGCACGGGCCGAAGTCTCTTCAGTGGACCCCATGGTAACAGTCATGATCTTAGCACTTGGCCTTGTCTCCGTATTACACAACTCAGCTGGTAAGTCCACTGTAGCGGGTGTATCGTTTGGCACTTTGCCATCAGCCGGTGGTGCCTCCAGAGCAGAGACGTGAGCTGATGACACTTCAGTGACAGGCACATTGACGGATGGCACCTCAGCAACTGGTACTCTAGCAGCAGGCACTTTGGCGTAACCAGGAACTTCGTCAGCAGGCGATGTGGCAGCGAACACTTCAGCAGGAACTAAAGTATCGGCAACAGGCTCTTTGGCTTGAAATGACACCCTGGCAGCAGGCACTGCTATCTTGGCAAGTGTCTTCAGTTGAAGTCGTTCTGTAGATGGAGAACCAGGACCTCTCGGCTTAACCTCTGGAATGTGCATAGAGGGAACCGGGTCGTGGGTACCAGAATCTGTAGCTTGAGGACCTTGATAGAAATGGTTAGTCATAGTTGCCAACGCTGTACCATAGATAGGTGGGGAAGGTGTATATGCTCTGTCAGTGAACTCGTCAGATAGGGAGCGGTCGGAAGGTACAAAATCCTCTTTTGGATCTCTGTGGGGAATAGTTGTGGTGGTTCCAAGGAGGCCATTACGCCGTCCAGGACCACCATTAGAATGTCGTGCGACTTGCAGCGGCATGTCCATGGAGTCTTCAGAGTCCCAGCCTTCTGAACCAGTGTCATAAGTAGGATGTATAGATGGAGGTGATTCTTTACCATGGTGGCTGAAGGTGAGGGGAGTTGTACTAGTAGCCATAATCACGTTCTTGGGTTGACAATTTTTGTTCCTGACCTCTAAGGCCTTTTCAAATATGATTAAGTCTTTCTTACGGACCACGGTTGCGTTTGAGGAGAGGGCACAGTCTGGGGGTACAGGCCTTGATAATAAACTGACCTGATATGGAACGGTTGTTGGATTCCAGGGTTGCTGGCTGTGCGTGAGGGTGCTGTTACAATACACAGGTTCAGTCTCCATAGGTGAATCACATGTCCTGGAGTCTGAGAGTTCATATTCCATGGGTTCATAGGGTACAGGCGTTGACATCTGTGATCTGGTGGATCTTGACGGAGATGCAGGTAGAGACAGCATAGGGGTAGAAGGTTCTCTATACATGGAATCAGGGACATTTGCAGGTTTATGAAATGGGGTGGATTTCTTAGGACCGGGTTTGGCTGCAGGAGTAGCTTTAGACTTAGATGCCGGGGTCCTCTTAGGTGGTCTTGAGGGGCAGAGTGGGAGATAATGACCTGGTGCCCCACAATAGATACAGAGGTTGGCATTCAGTCTCCTGGCACGTTCTGCTGGACATAAAGGACCATGGGTTACCTTGTTAGCAGGAGTGTTGTCTTTTGTGGAAGGATTCCATAGTCTATGAAGCTGCAGATTTAGGAGTTGAATCAGGTGGGTCAGGAACTCCTGAAGAGCTTTCTGGATTAACCCTGTGATGGTTTGAATTATTGCGGGCTCAATTGGTGTAGGCTTCTGCATTCTGTAAGGAGCTGGTTCCAGGGAGGTAGAATTGAGCCCTGTGTGCAATGATGCATAAATGAAAAGAGGGTTTATTAGGAAATCATGGAACATAAAGGGCAACAGATGAATATAGAAGGGATCACAGTGAATAAACAATAATAAACTTTAACTGAAGGCAAGATAGGACAATACTAAACTATACTAGACTCTACTAAACTAAACTATAACAAGGGAGAAATATATGGAGGCAGGATACTGGGCAGCGGATTCTGCGGGATGCAGGGCAGGCAGGTTCTGAGGCTTTCTGTGGAATACCAGGCAGCGGATTCTGCGGGATGCAGGGCAGGCAGGTTCTGAGGCTTTCTGTGGAATACCAGGCAGCGGATTCTGCGGGATGCAGGGCAGGCAGGTGCTGAGGCTCTGTGGAATACCAGGCAGCGGATTCTATACTGGGCAGCAGATTCTGCGGGATGCAGGGCAGGCAGGTTCTGAGGCTTTCTGTGGAATACCAGGCAGCGGATTCTGTGGAATGCAGGGCGGCGACGCTTGGAGAGTCTGCGATGTGCAGGGCAGCGACACTTGCAGAGTCTGCGACGTGCAGGGCAGCGACACTTGCAGAGTCTGCGATGTGCAGGGCAGCGACACTTGCAGAGTCTGCGACGTGCAGGGCAGCGACACTTGCAGAGTCTGCGACGTGCAGGGCAGCGACACTTGCAGAGTCTGCGACATGCAGGGCAGGCAAGTTCTGGGAGTCCTGTAGACCACAGGCACAGAGAAAGGGAATGCTGGTGGAAACAAATAGTAAGGAAATGGATGGATGGAGTAACAGGAGGCAGCTCCCTGTCAGCTTGGTGTGCACCAAGATAATGCAGAAGCATGGTGCTTTGGGAGTGGTTCCTTTTTGTAGAGGGGGAATAAGGATGCATTAGCCAGCACCTGGTGCTGGATCAGCCTGGTTTAGAAGGATTACCAGTCTCCCCACAGGGAACTGGCTTGCCTCTAGTTTTCCTGCGGCGCTGGCGTCTCGGGGCATTACAAGGTGTTCTTTTCTTCATAGGCCTTGTTCTTCCTCCTCCAAACATAGCGTTGATCCATGGGCCCAAACAGTTCTAATTTTGTTTCATCAGTCCACAGAACACTATCCCAAACTTCTGTGGTTTGTCCACATGACTTTTGGCATACTGCAGTCGACTCTTCTTATCTTTTTGGAGACAGCAAGGGGGTGCGCCTGGAGTTCTGGCATGGAGGACTTCATTACGCAGTGTGCGCCGTATTGTCTGAGCTGAAACTTCAGTACCCACATCTGACAAATCTTTTCTCAGTTCCTCAGCAGTCACACGGGGACTTTCCTCCACTCTACGCTTCAGGTAGCGCACAGCAGTCAAAGTCAGCATCTTCTTTCTGCCTCGACCAGGTAGCGTTTCAACAGTGCCCTTTGCCTTGAATTTGCGAATGATGCTTCCTATGGTCTCTCTTGGTATGTTTAACATCTTTGCAATCTTCTTATAGCCATTGCCCTTTCTGTGAAGAGTAATCACCTCTTCTCTTGTCTTCCTGGACCATTCTCTTGACTTCACCATGTTTGTAACCACACCAGTAAATGTCTAGAAGGAGCTGAGTATCACAGTCATTTTAAAGCTGCCTAATTGGTGCTTATTATGCTTTATTGCTGCTCCGTGACATCCACAGGTGTTTTCAATACCTGATTGAAAACACTTGAATGAACCTCTGTTCTTCAGAGTGGTAGTCTTTAAGGGGTTGAATAATTGTGTCAATGAAGAATTCACAAAAGAAACATTTACTACTGTATTACAAAACCAATTGATGTCATTTTAGTTGCATATGGTTCTTTAAAAAGTCCTTGTAGGATTTCATTCTGAATACAATTACAAATGTTCACTAAATTCCCTAAAACCCTTTACAGCATTGGGGGCTGAATAATTTTGAACACAACTGTATAAAATAAGTGAAGGTGGAAAGAATAGGGAAGAAGGAATGATTTTATGGTTGAACAAACACAGCAAACAAGGGAAAGAATGTGTGCGTCTTTAAAAACCTAAAAAATATATATCTGGAACTGCGTCAATAAGGGGTTAAAATGCACACAGCTGAAAGGAAGGGGGAGTTGAAAGATTTGTCACTGGGTGCATCCAGTGTGTGATATTTTCTTCTTTATATGTGTCACTGGGCACATCCATTGTGTGATATTTTCCTCTAAATGTATCATTGGGTGCATCCATTGTGTGATATCTTCCTTTATATGTGTCACTGGATGCATCCATTGTGTGATATTTTCCTCTATATGTGCCACTGGGTGCATCCATTATGTGATATTTTCCTCTATATGTGTCACTGGGTGCATCCATTGTGTGATATTTTCCTCTATATGTGTCACTGGGTGCATCCATTGTGTGATATTTTCCTCTATATGTGTCACTGGGTGCATCTATTGTGTATTATTTTGTGTTGTAAACTGCCCCCCCCCCAGTATCTTTCCATCACTTGCTCCTGTGTGGCTTTGCCCATAGAATGGAGTGAATGGGTCAGTCACTGACTCACATCATTGTATTGTGTGGGATGTATTCAAAGGACACCATCAGGGGGGTAGATTACATGTCTTTTAAGCTCCTCTGACTTATGTTATTCGGCTGCCAGCTCTCATGTTGGATAGCCTAAACAACATAATTGATTCTCTGCACCGTTATCGAAACATTCCCTCCTCCACCCCATTGCCTCTTCATACTGGTTTATCCTATACCACAGCTGTAAAGCAAGACTTGCCATAAGATGTTGGTAAATGTTGCATCATGGGAAAAATCCACAAAATGAATATAGGAGATAAAAACCTAACTTAATTTTTCATTTTTACATGTAATTACTTCAAACAAAGAAAAAACAGCAGCATGTGTTTTGTAATGTGTTTTATAAGGTGTTTATAAAGTGTTTTATAATGTGTTTTTGTTTGTGTAACTTGGGCGTTTCCTGCCCACGTTCAGAATGCTCCCCTCGCTGTCAATATCCCGCAGGAGTACTGACTCTGGCCCAGAACCCAGGCAATAACTGGAGATCCTCACAGAGTGAAGACCAAACTGGTGCTGCCTTTATTTTCAATCTTGCAATTAGGAAAAACACACACACACACAGGGGGAAGGTATAACAAGACCATGGAAAACATGTCCAGCATTTAAACAAAGGTTCAGAAGTAGCACAGCGATCCAGTTCAAGCTGGTTGCTGGGGGAAGGGGGGTTGATGGAAGCATGTGAAAACAAAGGAATCCATTACTCAAATACACAAAGGAAAAGAACAGTACAGCATATACAGTTACAGTTATACCACAGGAGACTTCACAATAAATACATACATAAGGTAATATTAATATAACATAGACATCAGGGAATAGGGCACAGAAAACACAAACATCTAAAATTGTACATACAGGGTGACTTTAACAAAGAAAAAGGGCTATAAAACTTCAGGACTGCGCCTCTCAAATACATTTCTAGGACCTTGTACCCCAAGTCCAAAGTGACGCATGTCACAGTTTGTAATGGACATTTAATCTAGTTGCAGTTTATGTTAGTGTACCTTTAAGTGCAGGGTTGGATTACGTCCAGAGGGGTTTTGCTGCCAAATGTTAAATCAGATATTTATTTTTAGCCAAATGCTCTCCATGTCTGAGATCTAATCTGTGTCCTCATCTATTCTGCAAGAAGTTAAAAGCACACAACACCTAGCAATTAGTGAGCGGGGAGGTTCACCACAATCAAGCGTCACATTTGTCCCATTCAGCAATCCAGAACCCACAATTTAGTGAGCGAGTACATAATTAATCAGCACGTTCCCGGCCGTTTCTGCGGAAGCACCGAAGTAAGTCCTCTGATATTTTATTCTGGTAGAGCAGGATTACGATACTGAAATAGAACATTGCATGCCTGTGTTTGTTTTGTTGTTTGGTTGTATCTTGCGTGAGGCACTGACAGGCACCGGCACGATGCATCGGATCTGTACTGAGTACAGCAAGTCAAATCAAATCAAATCAAATCAAAATAAGCTTTATTGGCAGGACCAAATACATTTTAGCATTGCCAAAGCATATGGGGAGGAGGGGGGGTAGTGGGACATATATATGGGGGGAATGGGCAAGTCCATGGACATTATCAGGGGTAAGGGATAATGTGAAGGGGGATGGGGGCGAGTCCGTGTTGGGGATCTATAAGTCCAGGATCTCTCATGTTCCTCTCAGTCTGTGACATTCTGCGATGTATTGGGCAGATATTTTCACCGCCGGTTCCTCTTCTCCCAGTATGATGTGGAGTTTCCTCGTCTCTTCTATAGAGGTGAAGTCCGGGATGAGAGCGGAGAGTCTCTGGAAGTGAGTTTCCCTCAGTGCTGAGTACTTTGGGCACTGTAGGAGGAAGTGGACCTCATCTTCCAGGGCCCCCTGGTCACAATGCTGGCACAGTCTATTCTCCCTGGGCTTGTAGGTCTGTCTATGCCGCCCTGATTCGATTTCCAGGCTGTGGGCGCTCAGTCTGTACCGGCTCAGGATCTGTCTGTCCTTGGGGTCTTGTAGTACCTCCAGGTATGGGGCCAGTTTGTATTCCCTCTGTAAGGATTGGTAAATTGTGAGTTTCTTGGAGTTTGCTATATCATGTCTCCATTCTCTGATATAGTTTTCCCTGGAATCGTTAATTAGGGCCTTTATTTAATATTTTGTCAGGTTGCCTTCATGGGGGCTTTGGATGATCAGGGTGGATATGAGTTGTTGCAGCCCACATGGTTTGGGATGGTCCTTGTTGGCCAGTAGGGCTTTATGGTGGTATGAGTTGAGGCTGCTGATGTTTAGATGGTCCCAGTATGATAGCGCCCTCTTCTGTACTGTAAGAAGTAAGGGGAGTCTGCCCAGCTCGGCCCGGCAAGCATTGTTATAGGTGCTCCGATGGACTTGGAGGAGGTGCTTGCAGAATTCCA
>RXON01004406.1:0-42325 GCA_009667805.1 Leptobrachium leishanense | reverse complement strand
AACATGTAACATAATAACTATATACAGAATGCACCTGTAAACATGTAACACAGTGAGAATATACAGAATGCACCTTTAAACATGTAACACAGTGACTATATACAGAATGCACCTGTAAACATGTAACATAATAACTATATACAGAATGCACCTGTAAACATGTAACACAGTGACTATATACAGAATGCACCTGTAAACATGTAACATAATAACTATATACAGAATGCACCTGTAAACATGTAACATAGTGACTATATACAGAATGCACCTGTAAACATGTAACATAGTGATTATATACAGAATGCACCTGTAAACATGTAACACAGTGACTATATACAGAATGCACCTGTAAACATGTAACATAATAACTATATACAGAATGCACCTGTAAACATGTAACATAGTGACTATATACAGAAAGCACCTGTAAACATGTAACATAGTGACTATATACAGAATGCACCTGTAAACATGTAACATAGTAACTATATACAGAATGCACCTGTAAACATGTAACATAGTAACTATATACAGAATGCACCTGTAAACATGTAACATAATGACTATATGTAACACAGTGACTATATACAGAATGCACCTGTAAACATGTAACATAATAACTATATACAGAATGCACCTGTAAACATGTAACATAGTGACTATATACAGAATGCACCTGTAAACATGTAACATAGTGATTATATACAGAATGCACCTGTAAACATGTAACACAGTGACTATATACAGAATGCACCTGTAAACATGTAACATAATAACTATATACAGAATGCACCTGTAAACATGTAACATAGTGACTATATACAGAAAGCACCTGTAAACATGTAACATAGTGACTATATACAGAATGCACCTGTAAACATGTAACATAGTAACTATATACAGAATGCACCTGTAAACATGTAACATAATGACTATATACAGAATCTACCTGTAAACATGTAACAGTGACTATATACAGAATGCGCCTGTAAACATGTAACACAGTGACTATATACAGAATGCACCTTTAAACATGTAACATAGTGACTATATACAGAATGCACCTTTAAACATGTAACACAGTGACTATATACAGAATGCACCTGTAAACATGTAACACAGTGACTATATACAGAATGCGCCTGTAAACATGTAACACAGTGACTATATACAGAATGCGCCTGTAAACATGTAACATAGTGACTATATACAGAATGCACCTGTAAACATGTAACACAGTGACTATATACAGAATGCACCTGTAAACATGTAACACAGTGACTATATACAGAATGCGCCTGTAAACATGTAACACAGTGACTATATACAGAATACACCTGTAAACATGTAACATAGTGACTATATACAGAATGCACCTGTAAACATGTAACACAGTGACTACATACAGAATGCACCTGTAAACATGTAACATAGTGACTATATACAGAATGCACCTGTAAACATGTAACATAGTGACTATATACAGAATGCACCTGTAAACATGTAACACAGTGACTATATACAGAATGCACCTGTAAACATGTAACACAGTGACTATATACAGAATGCACCTGTAAACATGTAACACAGTGACTATATACAGAATGCACCTTTAAACATGTAACATAGTGACTATATACAGAATGCACCTTTAAACATGTAACACAGTGACTATATACAGAATGCACCTGTAAACATGTAACACAGTGACTATATACAGAATGCACCTGTAAACATGTAACACAGTGACTATATACAGAATGCGCCTGTAAACATGTAACATAGTGACTATATACAGAATACACCTGTAAACATGTAACATAGTGACTATATACAGAATGCACCTGTAAACATGTAACACAGTGACTATATACAGAATGCACCTGTAAACATGTAACACAGTGACTATATACAGAATGCGCCTGTAAACATGTAACACAGTGACTATATACAGAATACACCTGTAAACATGTAACATAGTGACTATATACAGAATGCACCTGTAAACATGTAACACAGTGACTACATACAGAATGCACCTGTAAACATGTAACATAGTGACTATATACAGAATGCACCTGTAAACATGTAACACAGTGACTATATACAGAATGCACCTGTAAACATGTAACACAGTGACTATATACAGAATGCACCTGTAAACATGTAACATAATGACTTTATTTCCTACATATTTATTTTTCTGTTAATCTGTATATTTGTGGTTTTAATATCTTGCATTTTATTACTTTGTATTTCAGTAACCACTCAATGCTCTTGAACCCAGAACATACTGAAAACGAGAGAAATCTCAATGTATCTTTCCTGGTGAAATACTTTATAAATAAATAAAATAAATAAATAAAAATAAAATAAAATAAGAATGGTCAAAGACAAGCCGGGTCGAAACCAGGAGCAGGGATCGTAACGCATTGGCGCTCACAATGTTAAGTATGGGATGCGCGCACGAACTTGCGCTCGCGCAGGGTCACTCGCGTTGGACGTTAACGCGCATCGTTTGCACGAATGTCGTAATGCGACGTTCTGCGCAAATTCGCATTTGCGTGCTCGCAAAAGTGATGCGCGAGGAATACAAGGGGTTATTCACTAAACACAAAGGGTTATTCACTAAACAGGGAATCAGTATAAAATATTCATTATTATATATTATCGACACACAAGGGCTTATTCACTAAACAGGGAATCAGTATAAAATATTCATTATTATATATTATCGACACACAAGGGGTTATTCACTAAACAGGGAATCAGTATAAAATATTCATTATTATATATTATCGACACACAAGGTGTTATTCACTAAACAGGGAATCAGTATAAAATATTCATTATTATATATTATCGACACAAAGGGCTTATTCACTAAACAGGGAATCAGTATAAAATATTCATTATTATATATTATCGACACACAAGGGCTTATTCACTAAACAGGGAATCAGTATAAAATATTCATTATTATATATTATCGACACACAAGGGCTTATTCACTAAACAGGGAATCAGTATAAAATATTCATTATTATATATTATCGACACACAAGGGCTTATTCACTAAACAGGGAATCAGTATAAAATATTCATTATTATATATTATCGACACACAAGGGCTTATTCACTAAACAGGGAATCAGTATAAAATATTCATTATTATATATATTATCAACACACAAGGGCTTATTCACTAAACAGGGAATCAGTATAAAATATTCATTATTATATATTATCGACACACAAGGGCTTATTCACTAAACAGGGAATCAGTATAAAATATTCATTATATATATTATCGACACACAAGGGTTATTCACTAAACAGGGATCAGTATAAAATATTCGTTATTATATATTATCGACACACAAGGGGTTATTCACTAAACAGGGAATCAGTATAAAATATTCATTATTATATATTATCGACACACAAGGGCTTATTCACTAAACAGGAATCAGTATAAAATATTCATTATTATATATTATCGACACACAAGGGCTTATTCACTAAACAGGGAATCAGTATAAAAATATTCATTATTATATATTATCGACACACAAGGGGTTATTCACTAAACAGGGAATCAGTATAAAATATTCATTAATATATATTATCGACACACAAGGGGTTATTCACTAAACAGGGAATCAGTTAAAATATTCATTATTATATATTATCGACACACAAGGGGTTATTCACTAAACAGGGAATCAGTATAAAATATTCAGTATTATATATTATCGACACACAAGGGGTTATTCACTAAACAGGGAATCAGTAGAAAAATATTATTTTATATTATCGACACACAAGGGCTTATTCACTAAACAGGGAATCAGTATAAAAATATTCATTATTATATATTATCGACACACAAGGGCTTATTCACTAAACAGGGAATCAGTATAAAATATTCATTATTATATATTATCGACACACAAGGGCTTATTAACTAAACAGGGAATCAGTATAAAAATATTCATTATTATATATTATCGACACACAAGGGGTTATTCACTAAACAGGGAATCAGTATAAAATATTCATTATTATTATCGACACACAAGGGGTTATTCACTAAACAGGGAATCAGTATAAAATATTCATTATTATATATTATCGACACACAAGGGTTATTCACTAAACAGGGAATCAGTATAAAATATTCATTATATATATTATCGACACACAAGGGCTTATTCACTAAACAGGGAATCAGTATAAAATATTCATTATTATATATTATCGACACACAAGGGGTTATTCACTAAACAGGGAATCAGTATAAATATTCTTATTATATATTATCGACACACAAGGGGTTATTCACTAAACAGGGAATCAGTATAAAATATTCATTATTATATATATCGACACACAAGGGCTTATTCACTAAACAGGGAATCAGTATAAAATATTCATTATTATATATTATCGACACACAAGGGTTATTCACTAAACAGGAATCAGTATAAAATATTCATTATTATATATTATCGACACACAAGGGCATATTCACTAAACAGGGAATCAGTATAAAATATTCATTATTATATATTATCGACACACAAGGGGTTATTCACTAAACAGGGAATCAGTATAAAATATTCATTATTATATATTATCGACACACCAGGGGTTATTCACTAAACAGGGAATCAGTATAAAATATTCATTATTATATATTATCGACACACAAGGGCTTATTCACTAAACAGGGAATCAGTATAAAATATTCATTATTATATATTATCGACACACAAGGGCTTATTCACTAAACAGGGAATCAGTATAAAAATATTCATTATTATATATTATCGACACACAAGGGCTTATTCACTAAACAGGGAATCAGTATAAAATATTATTATATATTATCGACACACAAGGGCTTATTCACTAAACAGGGAATCAGTATAAAAATATTCATTATTATATATTATCGACACACAAGGGCTTATTCACTAAACAGGGAATCAGTATAAAATATTCATTATTATATATTATCAACACACAAGGGCTTATTCACTAAACAGGGAATCAGTATAAAATATTCATTATTATATATTATCGACACACAAGGGCTTATTCACTAAACAGGGAATCAGTATAAAATATTCATTAATATATATTATCGACACACAAGGGGTTATTCACTAAACAGGGAATCAGTATAAAATATTCGTTATTATATATTATCGACACACAAGGGGTTATTCACTAAACAGGGAATCAGTATAAAATATTCATTATTATATATTATCGACACACAAGGGCTTATTAACTAAACAGGGAATCAGTATAAAATATTCATTATTATATATTATCGACACACAAGGGCTTATTCACTAAACAGGGAATCAGTATAAAATATTCATTATTATATATTATCGACACACAAGGGGTTATTCACTAAACAGGGAATCAGTATAAAATATTATTTAATATTATCGACACACAAGGGCTTATTCACTAAACAGGGAATCAGTATAAAATATTCATTATTATATATTATCGACACACAAGGGCTTATTAACTAAACAGGGAATCAGTATAAAATATTCATTATTATATATTATCGACACACAAGGGCTTATTCACTAAACAGGGAATCAGTATAAAATATTCATTATTATATATTATCGACACACAAGGGGTTATTCACTAAACAGGGAATCAGTATAAAATATTCATTATTACATATTATCGACACACAAGGGGTTATTCACTAAACAGGGAATCAGTATAAAATATTCATTATTATATATTATCGACACACAAGGGGTTATTCACTAAACAGGGAATCAGTATAAAATATTCATTATTATATATTATCGACACACAAGGGCTTATTCACTAAACAGGGATTCATTATAAAATATTCGTTATTATATATTATCGACACACAAGATGTTATTCACTAAACAGGGAATCAGTATAAAATATTCATTATTATATATTATCGACACACAAGGCTTATTCACTAAACAGGGAATCAGTATAAAATATTCATTATATATATTATCGACACACAAGGGTTATTCACTAAACAGGGAATCAGTATAAATATTCATTATTATATATTATCGACACACAAGGGCTTATTCACTAAACAGGGAATCAGTATAAAATATTTATTATTATATATTATCGACACACAAGGGCTTATTCACTAAACAGGGAATCAGTATAAAATATTCATTATTATATATTATCGACACACAAGGGCTTATTCACTAAACAGGGAATCAGTATAAAATATTCATTATTATATATTATCAACACACAAGGGCTTATTCACTAAACAGGGAATCAGTATAAAATATTCATTATTATATATTATCGACACACAAGGGCTTATTCACTAAACAGGGAATCAGTATAAAATATTCATTAATATATATTATCGACACACAAGGGGTTATTCACTAAACAGGGAATCAGTATAAAATATTCGTTATTATATATTATCGACACACAAGGGGTTATTCACTAAACAGGGAATCAGTATAAAATATTATTATATATTATCGACACACAAGGGCTTATTCACTAAACAGGGAATCAGTATAAAATATTCATTATTATATATTATCGACACACAAGGGCTTATTCACTAAACAGGGAATCAGTATAAAATATTCATTATTATATATTATCGACACACAAGGGGTTATTCACTAAACAGGGAATCAGTATAAAATATTCATTAATATATATTATCGACACACAAGGGGTTATTCACTAAACAGGGAATCAGTATAAAATATTCATTATTATATATTATCGACACACAAGGGGTTATTCACTAAACAGGGAATCAGTATAAAATATTCATATATATATTATCGACACACAAGGGGTTATTCACTAAACAGGGAATCAGTATAAAATATTATTTTATATTATCGACACACAAGGGCTTATTCACTAACAGGGAATCAGTATAAAATATTCATTATTATATATTATCGACACACAAGGGCTTATTCACTAAACAGGGAATCAGTATAAAATATTCATTATTATATATTATCGACACACAAGGGGTTATTCACTAAACAGGGAATCAGTATAAAAAAATTCATTATATATTATCGACACACAAGGGGTTATTCACTAAACAGGGAATCAGTATAAAATATTCATTATTATATATTATCGACACACAAGGGCTTATTCACTAAACAGGGAATCAGTATAAAATATTCATTATTATATATTATCGACACACAAGGGGTTATTCACTAAACGGGGAATCAGTATAAAATATTCATTATTATATATTATCGACACACAAGGGCTTATTCACTAAACAGGGAATCAGTATAAAATATTCATTATTATATATTATCGACACACAAGGGCTTATTCACTAAACAGGGAATCAGTATAAAATATTCATTATTATATATTATCGACACACAAGGGCTTATTCACTAAACAGGGAATCAGTATAAAATATTCATTATTATATATTATCGACACACAAGGGCTTATTCACTAAACAGGGAATCAGTATAAAATATTCATTATTATATATTATCGACACACAAGGGTTATTCACTAAACAGGGAATCAGTATAAAATATTCATTATTATATATTATCGACACACAAGGGGTTATTCACTAAACAGGGAATCAGTATAAATATTCATTATTATATATTATCGACACACACACAAGGGGTTATTCACTAAACAGGGAATCAGTATAAAATATTCATTATTATATATTATCGACACACAAGGGGTTATTCACTAAACAGGGAATCAGTATAAAATATTTATTATTATATATTATCGACACACAAGGGGTTATTCACTAAACAGGGAATCAGTATAAAATATTCATTATTATATATTATCGACACACAAGGGCTTATTCACTAAACAGGGAATCAGTATAAAATATTTAGTATTATATATTATCGACACACAAGGGGTTATTCACTAAACAGGGAATCAGTATAAAATATTCGTTATTATATATTATCGACACACAAGGGCTTATTCACTAAACAGGGAATCAGTATAAAATATTCATAATTATATATTATCGACACACAAGGGGTTATTCACTAAACAGGGAATCAGTATAAAATATTCATTATTATATATTATCGACACACAAGGGGTTATTCACTAAACACGGAATCAGTATAAAATATTCATTATTATATATTATCGACACACAAGGGCTTATTCACTAAACAGGGAATCAGTATAAAATATTCATATTATATATTATCGACACACAAGGGGTTATTCACTAAACAGGGAATCAGTATAAAATATTCATTATTATATATTATCGACACACAAGGGGTTATTCACTAAACACGGAATCAGTATAAAATATTCGTTATTATATATTATCGACACACAAGGGGTTATTCACTAAACAGGGAATCAGTATAAAATATTCATTATATTATTATCGACACACAAGGGGTTATTCACTAAACAGGGAATCAGTATAAAATATTCATTATTATATATTATCGACACACAAGGGGTTATTCACTAAACAGGGAATCAGTATAAAATATTCATTATTATATATTATCGACACACAAGGGGTTATTCACTAAACAGGGAATCAGTATAAAATATTCATTATTATATATTATCGACACACAAGGGGTTATTCACTAAACAGGGAATCAGTATAAAATATTATTATATATTATCGACACACAAGGGCTTATTCACTAAACAGGGAATCAGTATAAAATATTCATTATTATATATTATCGACACACAAGGGCTTATTCACTAAACAGGGAATCAGTATAAAATATTCATTATTATATATTATCGACACACAAGGGGTTATTCACTAAACAGGGAATCAGTATAAAATATTCATTAATATATATTATCGACACACAAGGGGTTATTCACTAAACAGGGAATCAGTATAAAATATTCATTATTATATATTATCGACACACAAGGGGTTATTCACTAAACAGGGAATCAGTATAAAATATTCAGTATTATATATTATCGACACACAAGGGGTTATTCACTAAACAGGGAATCAGTATAAAATATTATTTTATATTATCGACACACAAGGGCTTATTCACTAAACAGGGAATCAGTATAAAATATTCATTATTATATATTATCGACACACAAGGGCTTATTCACTAAACAGGGAATCAGTATAAAATATTCATTATTATATTTCGACACACAAGGGGTTATTCACTAAACAGGGAATCAGTATAAAATATTCATTATATATTATCGACACACAAGGGGTTATTCACTAAACAGGGAATCAGTATAAAATATTCATTATTATATATTATCGACACACAAGGGCTTATTCACTAAACAGGGAATCAGTATAAAATATTCATTATTATATATTATCGACACACAAGGGGTTATTCACTAAACGGGAATCAGTATAAAATATTCATTATTATATATTATCGACACACAAGGGCTTATTCACTAAACAGGGAATCAGTATAAAATATTCATTATTATATATTATCGACACACAAGGGCTTATTCACTAAACAGGGAATCAGTATAAAATATTCATTATTATATGTTATCGACACACAAGGGGTTATTCACTAAACAGGGAATCAGTATAAAATATTCATTATTTTATATTATCGACACACAAGGGCTTATTCACTAAACAGGGAATCAGTATAAAATATTCATTATTATATATTATCGACACACAAGGGCTTATTCACTAAACAGGGAATCAGTATAAAATATTCATTATTATATATTATCGACACACAAGGGGTTATTCACTAAACAGGGAATCAGTATAAAATATTCATTATTATATATTATCGACACACAAGGGGTTATTCACTAAACAGGGAATCAGTATAAAATATTCATTATTATATATTATCGACACACAAGGGGTTATTCACTAAACAGGGAATCAGTATAAAATATTCATTATTATATATTATCGACACACAAGGGGTTATTCACTAAACAGGGAATCAGTATAAAATATTCATTATTATATATTATCGACACACAAGGGGTTATTCACTAAACAGGGAATCAGTATAAAATATTCATTATTATATATTATCGACACACAAGGGCTTATTCACTAAACAGGTCAGAATAAAATATATTATTATATATTATCGACACACAAGGGGTTATTCACTAAACAGGGAATCAGTATAAAAATATTCATTATTTATCGCGAATACAAATCTTAACTGGGAATCAGTATAAATACATTATATAATTATCGACACACAAGGGCTTATTCACTAAACAGGGAATCAGTATAAAATATTCATTATTATATATTATCGACACACAAGGGTTATTCACTAAACAGGGAATCAGTATAAAATATTCATTATTATATATTATCGACACACAAGGGGTTATTCACTAAACAGGGAATCAGTATAAAATATTCATTATTATATATTATCGACACACAAGGGCTTATTCACTAAACAGGGAATCAGTATAAAAATATTCATTATTATATATTATCGACACACAAGGGGTTATTCACTAAACAGGGAATCAGTATAAAATATTCATTATTATATATTATCGACACACAAGGGGTTATTCACTAAACAGGGAATCAGTATAAAAATATTCTTATTATATATTATCGACACACAAGGGTTATTCACTAAACAGGGAATCAGTATAAAATATTCATTATATATTATCGACACACAAGGGCTTATTCACTAAACAGGGAATCAGTATAAAATATATTTATTATATATTATCGACACACAAGGGGTTATTCACTAAACAGGGAATCAGTATAAAATATTCATTATTATATATTATCGACACACAAGGGGTTATTCACTAAACAGGGAATCAGTATAAAATATTCATTATTATATATTATCGACACACAAGGGCTATTCACTAAACAGGGAATCAGTATAAAATTCATTATATATTATCGACACACAAGGGCTTATTCACTAAACAGGGAATCAGTATAAAATATTCATTATTATATATTATCGACACACAAGGGTTATTCACTAACAGGGAATCAGTATAAAATATTCATTATATATTATATTATCGACACACAAGGGTTATTCACTAAACAGGGAATCAGTATAAAATATTATTTATTATATATTATCGACACACAAGGGGTTATTCACTAAACAGGGAATCAGTATAAAATATTCATTATTAATATACGACACATTACAAGGGGTTATCTACTAATATCATTTCATTATCGACATCGAACACGTCTTTCACTAAACAGGAATCAGTATAAAATATTCGTTATTATATATTATCGACACACAAGGGGTTATTCACTAAACAGGGAATCAGTATAAAATATTCGTTATTATATATTATCGACACACAAGGGGTTATTCACTAAACAGGGAATCAGTATAAAATATTATTATTATATATTATCGACACACAAGGGTTATTCACTAAACAGGGAATCAGTATAAAATATTCGTTATTATATATTATCGACACACAAGCAAAAACTAAACAGGGAATCAGTATAAAATATTCATTATTATATATTATCGACACACAAGGGCTATTCACTAAACAGGGAATCAGTATAAAATATTCATTATTATATATATTATCGACAACACAAGGGCTTATTCACTAAACAGGGAATCAGTATAAAATATTCATTATTATATATTATCGACACACAAGGGCTTATTCACTAAACAGGGAATCAGTATAAAATATTCATTATTATATATTATCGACACACAAGGGCTTATTCACTAAACAGGGAATCAGTATAAAATATTCATTATTATATATTATCGACACACAAGGGGTTATTCACTAAACAGGGAATCAGTATAAAATATTCATTATTATATATTATCGACACACAAGGGGTTATTCACTAAACAGGGAATCAGTATAAATATTCATTATATATTATCGACACACAAGGTTATTCACTAAACAGGAATCAGTATAAAATATTCATTATATATTATCGACACACCAGGGGTTATTCACTAACAGGGAATCAGTATAAAATATTCATTATTATATATTAGACACACAAGGGGTTATTCACTAAACAGGGAATCAGTATAAAATATTCATTATTATATATTATCGACACACAAGGGGTTATTCACTAAACAGGGAATCAGTATAAAATATTCATTATTATATATTATCGACACACAAGGGGTTATTCACTAAACAGGGAATCAGTATAAAATATTCATTATTATATATTATCGACACAAGGGGTTATTCACTAACAGGGAATCAGTTATAAAATATTCATTATTTTATATTATCGACACACAAGGGGTTATTCACTAAAACAGGGAATCAGTATAAAATATTCATTATTATTATATTATCGACACACAAGGGTTATTCACTAAACAGGGAATCAGTATAAAATATTCATTATTATATATTATCGACACACAAGGGCTTATTCACTAAAACAGGGAATCAGTATAAAATATTCATTATTATATATTATCGACACACAAGGGTTATTCACTAAAACAGGGAATCAGTATAAAATATTCATATTATATATTATCGACACACAAGGGGTTATTCACTAAACAGGGAATCAGTATAAAATATTCATTATTATATATTATCGACACACCAGGGGTTATTCACTAAACAGGGAATCAGTATAAAATATTCGTTATTATATATTATCGACACACAAGGGGTTATTCACTAAACAGGGAATCAGTATAAAATATTCATTATTATATATTATCGACACACAAGGGGTTATTCACTAAACAGGGAATGAGTATAAAATATTCATTATTATATATTATCGACACACAAGGGGTTATTCACTAAACAGGGAATCAGTATAAAATATTCATTATTATATATTATCGACACACAAGGGCTTATTCACTAAACAGGGAATCAGTATAAAATATTCGTTATTATATATTATCGACACACAAGGGGTTATTCACTAAACAGGGAATCAGTATAAAATATTCATTATTATATATTATCGACACACAAGGAGTTATTCACTAAACAGGGAATCAGTATAAAATATTCATTATTATATATTATCGACACACAAGGGCTTATTCACTAAACAGGGAATCAGTATGAGATGGTGAGTTTTAGCCCACCAAAAATTAGAGCCAAAGGACTAAAGCAGTGAGAAAAATAATAAAATTCAACTTATTGATTTGTAAAAGTTGCAGTTTTCTAGCAAGTCACTGCCTGTCGGTGAAATCTCTGGAGTTTTCGTATCTTGTTGTAAATTTGATGCTTTTTATTGCATCTGAAATGATGGTTTCTGGACAATCCGCAGTTTAGTGAATAATCCTAGAAAGCCTCTTCTGGACGTTTTCCCAGAGTCTCCAGTGTGAACAAAAGGACAAACGCGAGCAGACAGAGAGTGAGATATCCTGGCATGTCAGACCAGGGTCTGTCCTGGAACTGTCTCTGATTAATGGAGAATAAATGCACATTAAACATAAATAAATAAAAACAAGGTTTAATTATTGCTGAAAGATGTAATTTGACGTTTGAGATGTTAAAGGTTGGGCCAGACTCTGCCTGCTGTCACCAGACAAATATGGGCTGAGATTCCCATCAGACACAACCAGCGGGTTATTTATGGAGTGTGCTGGAGATGCTCCTCTATCTGCCGGGACCACATCAAGCGGGAATACCTGACCCTGTGAGATCAATTCGGATGGGCGCCAGTAGCACGCACGCCTGTGGGCTCTACAGTCTATAAAGTTGGCTGAGCATCATGGGATATATAGTTCAGGCCAGGGATGGACAAATACACACACACACAATATATATATATGTGTGTGTTTATTATTGCAGAAGCCACTTGCACATCACAGCAATTCGATGAATTGCATCCCAGAGCTCCTGTGTCACATTCCTCATATGCAGCAAGGAATTCTGGGTAGGATATGCAAATGACCTCTGTCTCACTCCTATGCATCCTGGATCTGTTATTACACATAACCCTAAAATCAATGCTATGCCACACGGTGCCAAAGGAGCTCTGGGATGCGATTCATCGAATGCTATGATGTGCAGGAGGCTTCTGCAATAATAAACACACTTATTATAGCGTGGAGGCTTATTATCTCACTTTTTGTCCTCCACTACAACCCTTATATACTGTATATATATATATAGGAACCAAAGGAATGGACGCACTCCAGGATTGTAAAAAAGCGATGTTTTATTGAATATCCACTTGAAAGGTGCCCATATGCACCATCCGACGTTTCGACCCTCTTAGGAGCCTTTATCAAGGTCATATATATATATATATATACTGTATATAAATACACATACACACACACCTATGTACAATATATGCACACACATACATATTGTATATATATATATATTCACAAACATGTATACTATATACATACACACATAAGTATATATTCCCACATAAGCTATATACACACACATATATACTGCATATATAGAATATACGTTTGTGTATATATTATATACACAATATATAAATACTTTTAACTGTAACTTGTATATTCACACACACACATATATATATATATATTCACACACACATATACTGTATATATACAATATCTAAGAACTTGTAATTGTAAATGATATATATATATATATACTACATACACACACAGACACACACAAATATACACAGTATCGCACAGAAGTGAGTACACCCCGTCATATATTTGTAAATATTTTATTATCTTTTCATGTGACACTTTGTTATTGACACAAGAAATGACACTTTGTTACAATGTAAAATAGTGAGTGTGCAGCTTGTGTAACAATGTAAAGAACTCAACACACACAGCCATTAATGTCTAAACCGCTGCCAACAAAAGGGACTACACCCCTAAGGGAAAATGTCCAAATTGGGCCCAAAGTGTCAATATGTTGTGTGGCCACCATTATTACAAGCATTGTCTTAACCCTCTTGGTCATAGAGTTCACCAGAGCTTCACAGGTTGTCACTGGAGTCCTCTTCTCCTCCTCCATGACGACACCACGGAGCTGGCGGATGTTAGAGACCTTGTACTCCTCCACCTTCCGTTTGAGGATGCCCCACAGATGGTGAATAGGGTTTAGGTCTGGAGACACGCTTGGCCGGTCCATCACACACATATATTGCCCAGTTACTGGCCTTTTTTCACTCTTTAATCACGGCCGCAGTAGCAGCAAATGACAGCCAATATACGAAGTACGGCTGCATGAAAGTCCGGCCGCGCAACGCAAGTGGAAAATGAACGCATTTTTTTGAGAACACAGAACCGCTAGTACTGACGTGCAGAGTGCGCTGCGTCCGCTAGCGGCGTGTGTGCGTGATTAGGAGACGTCAGACGCTGCTAATGTCCAGCCAACATAACGTCCAGACGCAAAAAGTGTTTTATTGATGATCCGTACAAAATCACGCACGAAAATGCGCGTCGTCTGACCGTTTTTGCGCATTCCGTGAAAAAATACGTCAATGCGTTCGGACGCACTTTTTGACGGTTGCTGCGAATAATGCGTTCGTTTGATCCTAGCCTAAATTGATATTTATTTATATTTTCAGAATTAATGTATTTTTATAACCTTGAAAGCAGCAGCAAACGCAGCCCTCGTACCCCCTGCCACGCAGCACTCGCACCCCCTGCCACGCAGCCCTCGTACCCCCTGCCACGCAGCCCTCGCACGCCCTGCCGCGCAGCCCTCGCACCCCCTGCCGCGCAGCCCTCGCACCCCCTGCCACGCAGCCCTCGCACCCCCTGCCACGCAGCCCTCGCACCCCCTGCCACTCAGCCCTCAAACCCCCTGCCATGCAGCCCTCGCACCCCCTGCCGCGCAGCCCTTGCACCCCTGCCACGCAGCCCTCGCACCCCCTGCCACGCAGCCCTCGCACCCCCTGCCACACAGCCCTCGCACCCCCTGCCACGCAGCCCTCAAACCCCCTGCCACACAGCCCTCGCACCCCCTGCCACGCAGCCCTCGCACCCCCTGCTTCATTAAGACGACAATCAGCTCTGCCTTTAAAATGTAACATTAACATAAAATAGACACAAAGATAAAAAACAAACGCATATCAATGTAATGAGTTTTAGGCTAGGATCAGACGAACGCATTTTTTCACGGAAGACGCGATAGCGGTCATACAATGCGCAATTTCGGCCGTATTTTTTTACGGATCCAAACCAGGAAACTTTGGGTGTCTGGACGTTATGTTGGCCGGACATGAGCAGCGTCTGACGTCTCCTAATCACGCACACACGCCGCTAGCGGACGCAGCGCACTCTGTGCGTCAGTACTAGCGGTTCGACGTTCTTGCGAAAATGCGTTCGTTTGACGCTTGCGTTGTGTGGCCGAACTTTCGTGCGGCCGTACTTCGTGCGTGAGCCTGCGTTGGACGTCATTTGCTGCTACCACGGCCGTAATAAAGTGCGGCTAAAGGCACGTTCGCACTGCGTTCGTCTGACCCCAGCCTTATCGTATCAGTTCCGTGGTGAATGGCGCCGATAAGGCGATGTCTCTGAGGTCTGGTTTAAAACGGCCAGGCATGTGGCGGCTTCAGCCTCGCTGTGTCCTCCTCACGGTGATGGAGAGGCGGCCATTATTCATACAGATAAACCCCCAGTAGCCGACGTTCCAGCGGTGAAGCGATATATATCTCCTTGCGCGAGATACACATGTAAGAGACAGGTAATTTAAGGTGACGCAAATATGTTAGGAAACGCGGTGATGACCTTTACTGCAGATTGGAACCAACACACACTGCCAAGAGCTATTTTAAGACAAAAAATATCATTATGGGAACTTTCCAAGAGAGAAATTTGTATTAGATTGTGTAATGTCACATGATTTGTCATGTAGTGAACGAACAACCTGAAGGTATGTATATACAGTACCTTCCAAGAGTCCCTATCCATGTGTGACAGGCTATATTTAGGCTCCTAAATTCCACTGTTCTTCTTTTCTCTACCAATGCTCCCCCATTAAGGGCTCCTCCGTATATTCAGGGTGTGTGGGTGTCTTCTTAGGGGTTCCTCCGTATATTCAGGGTGTGTGGGTGTCTTTTATGGGGTTCCTCTATATATTCAGGGTGTGTGGGTGTCTTTTTAGGGGCTCCTCCATATATTCAGGGTGTGTGGGTGTCTTTTTAGGGGCTCCTCCATATATTCAGGGTGTGTGGGTGTCTTTTTAGGGGCTCCTCCATATATTCAGGGTGTGCGGGTGTCTTTTTAGGGGCTCCTCTATAATATTCAGGGTGTGTGAGTGTCTTTTTAGGGGCTCCTCCATATATTCAGGGTGTGCGGGTCTCTTTTTAGGGGCTCCTCTATATATTCAGGGTGTGCGGTGTCTTTTTAGGGGCTCCTCTATATATTCAGGGTGTGCGGGTCTCTTTTTAGGGGCTCCTCCATATATTCAGGGTGTGCGGGTGTCTTTTTAGGGGCTCCTCCATATATTCAGGGTGTGCGGGTCTCTTTTTAGGGGCTCCTCCATATATTCAGGATGTGCGGGTCTCTTTTTAGGGGCTCCTCTATATATTCAGGGTGTGCGGGTGTCTTTTTAGGGGCTCCTCTATATATTCAGGGTGTGTGGGTGTCTTTTTAGGGGCTCCTCCATATATTCAGGTGTGTGGGTGTCTTTTTAGGGCTCCTCCATATATTCAGTGTGTGGGTTGTCTTTTTAGGGGCTCCTCCATATATTCAGGGTGTGCGGTTGTCTTTTTAGGGGCTCCTCCATATATTCAGCGGTGTGCGGGTCTCTTTTTAGGGGCTCCTCTATATATTCAGGGTGTGCGGGTGTCTTTTTAGGGGCTCCTCTATATATTCAGGGTGTGCGGGTGTCTTTTTTAGGGGCTCCTCCATATATTCAGGGTGTGGGTGGTTCTTTTTAGGGGCTCCTCCATATATTCAGGGTGTGCGGGTGTCTTTTTTAGGGGCTCCTCATATATTCAGGGTGTGCGGGTGTCTTTTTAGGGGCTCCTCCATATATTCAGGGTGTGCGGGTGTCTTTTTAGGGGTTTCCTATATATTCAGGGCGTGTGGGTGTCTTTTTGGGGCTCCTCCATATATTCAGGGTGTGGGTGTCTTTTTAGGGGTTCCTCCATATATTCAGGGTGTGCAAGTGTTTTTTTAGGGGCTCCTCCATATATTCAGGGTGTGGGTGTCTTTTTAGGGGTTCCTCCATATATTCAGGGTATGTGGGTGCTTTTTAGGGGCTCCTCCATATATTCGGGGTGTGCAAGTGTTTTTTTAGGGGCTCCTCCATATATTCAGGGTGTGTGGGTGTCTTTTTAGGGGTTCCTCCATATATTCAGGGTGTGCGGGTGTCTTTTTTAGGGGCTCCTCCATTTATTCAGGGTGTGCGGGTGTCTTTTAGGGGTTCCTCCATATATTCAGGTTGTGCAAGTGTTTTTTTAGGGGCTCCTCCATATATTCAGGGTGTGTGGGTGTGTTTTTAGGGGCTCCTCCATATATTCAGGGTGTGGTGTGTCTTTTTAGGGGCTCCTCCATATTTTCAGTGTGTGCGGGTGTCTTTTTAGGGCTCCTCTATATATTCAGGGTGTGTGGTGGTGTGTTTTTTTAGGGGCTCCTCCATATATTCAGGGTGTGGGTGTCTTTTTAGGGGCTCCTCTATATATTCAGGTGTGCGGGTGTCTTTTTTAGGGGCTCCTCCATATATTCAGGGTGTGCGGGTGTCTTTTTAGGGGCTCCTCCATATATTCAGGTGTGTGGGTGTCTTTTTTAGGGGCTCCTCCATATTTTCAGTGTGTGCGGGTGTCTTTTTAGGGGCTCCTCTATATATTCAGGGTGTGTGGGGTGGTTTTTTAGGGCTCCTCCATATATTCAGGGTGTGTGGGTGTCTTTTTTAGGGGCTCCTCCATATATTCAGGGTGTGTGTGGGTGTCTTTTTAGGGGCTCCTCCATATATTCAGGGTGTGCCGGGTGTCTTTTTAGGGGCTCCTCTATAATATTCAGGGTGTGTGAGTGTCTTTTTAGGGGCTCCTCCATATATTCAGGGTGTGCGGGTCTCTTTTTAGGGGCTCCTCTATATATTCAGGGTGTGCGGGTGTCTTTTTAGGGGCTCCTCTATATATTCAGGGTGTGCGGGTCTCTTTTTAGGGGCTCCTCCATATATTCAGGGTGTGCGGGTGTCTTTTTAGGGGCTCCTCCATATATTCAGGGTGTGCGGGTCTCTTTTTAGGGGCTCCTCCATATATTCAGGATGTGCGGGTCTCTTTTTAGGGGCTCCTCTATATATTCAGGGTGTGCGGGTGTCTTTTTAGGGGCTCCTCTATATATTCAGGGTGTGTGGGTGTCTTTTTTAGGGGCTCCTCCATATTATTCAGGGTGTGTGGGTGTCTTTTTAGGGGCTCCTCCATATATTCAGGGTGTGTGGTTGTCTTTTTAAGGGGCTCCTCCATATATTCAGGGTGTGCGGTTGTCTTTTTAGGGGCTCCTCCATATATTCAGGGTGTGCGGGTCTCTTTTTAGGGGCTCCTCTAATATATTCAGGGTGTGCGGTGTCTTTTTTAGGGGCTCCTCTATATATTCAGGGTGTGCGGGTGTCTTTTTAGGGGCTCCTCCATATATTCAGGGTGTGTGGGTGTCTTTTTAGGGGCTCCTCCATATTTCAGGGTGTGCGGGTGTCTTTTTAGGGGCTCCTCCATATATTCAGGGTGTGCGGGTGTCTTTTTAGGGGCTCCTCCATATATCAGGGTGTGTGCGGTTGTCTTTTTAGGGGTTCCTCCATATATTCAGGGCGTGTGGGTGTCTTTTTAGGGGCTCCTCCATATATTCAGGGTGTGGGTGTCTTTTTAGGGGTTCCTCCATATATTCAGGGTGTGCAAGTGTTTTTTTAGGGGCTCCTCCATATATTCAGGGTGTGGGTGTCTTTTAGGGGTTCCTCCATATATTCAGGGTATGTGGGTGTCTTTTTAGGGGCTCCTCCATATATTCAGGGTGTGCAAGTGTTTTTTTAGGGGCTCCTCCATATATTCAGGGTGTGTGGGTGTCTTTTTAGGGGTTCCTCCATATATTCAGGGTGTGCGGGGTCTTTTTAGGGCTCCTCCCATTATTCAGGGTGTGCGGGTGTCTTTTAGGGGTTCCTCCATATATTCAGGGTGTGCAAGTGTTTTTTTAGGGGCTCCATATATTCAGTGTGTGGGTGTGTTTTTAGGGGCTCCTCCATATATTCAGGTGTGGGGTGTGTCTTTTTAGGGGCTCCTCCATATTTTCAGTGTGTGCGGGTGTCTTTTTTAGGGGCTCCTCTATATATTCAGGGTGTGTGGGTGTGGTTTTTAGGGGCTCCTCCATATATTCAGGGTGTGGGTGTCTTTTTAGGGGCTCCTCTATATATTCAGGGTGTGCGGGTGTCTTTTTAGGGGCTCCTCCATATATTCAGGGTGTGCTGGGTGTCTTTTAGGGGCTCCTCCATATATTCAGGGTGTGTGCGGTGTCTTTTTAGGGGCTCCTCCATATATTCAGGGTGTGTGGGTGTCTTTTTAGGGGCTCCTCCATATATTCAGGGTGTGCGGGTGTCTTTTAGGGGCTCCTCTATATAATATTCAGGGTGTGTGGGTGTCTTTTTAGGGGCTCCTCCATATATTCAGGGTGTTGTGGGTGTCTTTTTAGGGGCTCCTCCATATATTCAGGGTGTGCGGGTGTCTTTTTAGGGGCTCCTCCATATATTCAGGGTGGTGGGTGCCTTTTTAGGGGCTCCTCCATATATTCAGGGTGTGCGGGTCTCTTTTTAGGGGCTCCTCTATATATTCAGGGTGTGCGGGTGTCTTTTTAGGGGCTCCTCTATATATTCAGGGTGTGCGGGTCTCTTTTTAGGGGCTCCTCCATATATTCAGGGTGTGCGGGTGTCTTTTTAGGGGCTCCTCCATATATTCAGGGTGTGCGGGTCTCTTTTTAGGGGCTCCTCCATATATTCAGGATGTGCGGGTCTCTTTTTAGGGCTCCTCTATATATTCAGGTGTGCGGGTGCCTTTTTAGGGGCTCCTCCATATATTCAGGGTGTGCGGGTGTCTTTTTAGGGGCTCCTCTATATATTCAGGGTGTGTGGGTGTCTTTTAGGGGCTCCTCCATATATTCAGGGTGTGTGGGTGTCTTTTAGGGGCTCCTCCATATATTCAGGGTGTGTGGTTGTCTTTTTAGGGGCTCCTCCATATATTCAGGGTGTGCGGGTGTCTTTTAGGGGCTCCTCCAATATATTCAGGGTGTGCGGGTCTCTTTTTAGGGGCTTCTCTATATATTCAGGGTGTGCGGGTGTCTTTTTAGGGGCTCCTCTATATATCAGGGTGTGCGGGTGTCTTTTTAGGGGCTCCATATATTCAGGGTGTGCGGGTGTCTTTTTAGGGGCTCCTCCATATATTCAGGGTGTGCGGGTGTCTTTTTTAGGGCTCCTCTATATATTCAGGGTGTGCGGGTCTCTTTTTAGGGGCTCCTCTATATATTCAGGGTGTGCGGTGTGTCTTTTTAGGGGTTCCTCCATATATTCAGGTGTGCGGGTGTCTTTTTAGGGGCTCCTCCATATATTCAGGGTGTGCGGTGTGTCTTTTTAGGGGTTCCTCCATATATTCAGGGTATGGGGTGTCTTTTTAGGGGCTCCTCCATATACTCAGGGTGTGCGGGTGTCTTTTTAGGGGCTCCTCCATATATTCAGGGTGTGCGGGTGTCTTTTTAGGGACTCCTCTATATATTCAGGGTGTGTGGGTGTCTTTTTAGGGGCTCCTCCATATATTCAGGGTGTGCGGGTGTCTTTTTAGGGGTTCCTCCATATATTCAGGGTGTGCGGGTGTGTTTTTAGGGGTTCTCTATATATTCAGGGTTTGCGGGTCTCTTTTTAGGGGCTCCTCTATATATTCAGGGTGTGCGGGTGTCTTTTTAGGGGTTCCTCCATATATTCAGGGTGTGCGGGTGTCTTTTTAGGGGCTCCTCCATATATTCAGGGTGTGCGGGTGTCTTTTTAGGGGTTCCTCCATATATTCAGGGTATGTGGGTGTCTTTTTAGGGGCTCTCCATATACTCAGGGTGTGCGGGTGTCTTTTTAGGGGCTCCTCCATATATTCAGGGTGTGCGGGTGTCTTTTTAGGGACTCCTCTATATATTCAGGGTGTGTGGGTGTCTTTTTAGGGGCTCCTCCATATATTCAGGGTGTGCGGGTGTCTTTTTAGGGGTTCCTCCATATATTCAGGGTGTGCGGGTGTGTTTTTAGGGGTTCCTCCATATATTCAGGGTGTCTGTAAGGTATGTCTGTGTCAGGCGGGTGAAGTCCGCGGACGTCTTTTAAATAGGAAGATATATATAATTGGTGTAAATCAGGGTAATGTCTGTTTTTTCTTGCAGGGCTGATTTAGATACAGGTCAAAACCCGCTACAATGTCCCTCTCATTCACCGCTGTTCGGCTCCTTCTCCGCCAGTGCACTACGTGCAGCCCTGGGCATGACAAGTGATAAGGACGAAAGCGGACCTGAATCAAGACTTCTCGATGCGGCGCCACAATGGGCACGGCCGCCTGTCTACCACGAGATCAGATCATCGTCCTCACCAGCACTGAAAACATATGACATCATCAGTGACCTCAGTTTCCTCTAAGGATCCCACGGAGGGGACCTTTCTGGGGAGAGACGAGAGGCTACGGAAAAACACTGGTTATTTTGGCAGGAGTACAGATTGTGACAGAGCCTCGCTGCCCGGACATCAAACGCAGAGCAAAGGCAAGGGTCTTTTTTTAGTGGCCGGGTTTATCTTATCCGAGGATGGCAGCGATATCCCCGTGACGTCTGGCTCGCAGAGCAATCACATGAGATCTCTGTGAAGCCCACCAGATGAATCAGCCAATGCCTTTCACAATGTTTTTGAGAGAAAAAAAAAAATCAGATTTTTTTCCCAAAATATAATTATTTACTAAACTCCGAATTGCACCGAGGAGTGAATTTCACCGTATCTGCAATTTCGGGTCAATTCGTCTATTTACTAAGCTGTCAATTTACCAAATACAGGTGAAATGACAGCGAAATACGGTGCAATTAACCGCAATTCAGCAGCACCGAAATTGCCCCCTATAAGACTGTAGTCTTTTCTATTCACATAACGCCGAACTGCACCGAAATTACAGCGAAATGTCCTGATTTTCGGTGTTTCCGTTCGACGGCTTTAAACAGGCAAATCCCATAGGATTCAGGCCCGTGTCAGACGAGCGCAGTGATCACGTCCGTGTCGCCGAACAGTTTAACGTCCGTCGTAGCATAGAATTATGAGCAAGTACACACGAAGTACGTCTGCACCGAACAACGCATGCACAACGCACGTGGCAAATTGACGCAAGTTAGACAAGAACGTAAAACCGCTAGAACGGACGCGCAGAGTGCGCCACGACCACGTAGAGCGTTGTGTGATGGAACAAAGTCAGACGGAGCGCATTTGCGACATATATGACGCACACGTTGCCTTTTCATATCATATATCAATTTTTATAATTTTTCATATTAAATTTTGTTTCCCATAATTCCCTTTTTTTTCTATGTCCGTCAAAAAAAAAACGGATCATGTGGTGTCTACGGTATCTTCCGTCAGGGTGTCTGTCCGTTCTGCACGCACGCAGAATGCGCTCATCTGACTCTAGCCTCAATGTGAAAAGTAATATTTTTCATTTTCCTTTAAAGACTGTCAGGGGTTATTCAGAGTCAGCCAAACTGGGATTTAGGAGTTATTATTTCAGAGGATCTAAGGGTAAGTAGTCAATGTAATAGAGCAGCAGGAAATGCTGGCAGAATGCTTGGAAATGCTGGCAGAATGCTTGGTTGTGTAGGGAGAGGTATTAGCAGTAGGAAAAGGGAAGTGCTCATGCCACTGTACAGAGCACTGGTGAGACCTCACTTGGAGTACTGTGTGCAGTACTGGAGACCGTATCTCCAGAAGGATATAGACATCTTAGAGAGAGTTCAGAGAAGGGCTACTAAAATGGTGTACGGCTTGAAGGAGAAAAGTTACCAGAAAAGGCTTAATAATCTTAACATGTACAGCTTGGAAAAAAGACGAGACAGAGGAGATATGATAGAAACATTTAAATACGTAAAGGGAATCCACAAGGTAGAGGAAGGGAGTATATTTAAAAGGAAACAAAGTAGCAAAACAAGAGGACATAGTCTTAGATTAGAGGGGCAAAGGTTTAAAAGTAACATCAGGAAGCATTATTTTACTGAGAGGGTGGTGGATACATGGAACAGTCTTCCAGTTGAAGTGGTAGAGGCCAAAACAGTAATTGAATTTAAGCAGGCATGGGATAGGCATAAGGCTATCCTAAACAAAAGATAAATCCAGGTAAAGTATCCATGTAATTGGGCGACTAGATGGGTCGAAAGGTTCTTATCTGCCGACATTTTTCTATGTTTCTATGTATGGTGACATTTCGGGGCCATTCAGCTGTTCCGAGAGCAGGCAGTTTGCCAAATGGGTTATTCAAAGAGATCCGTACTGGCCCTGAAATTGCACCGAACAGTGAATTTCCCCGTACGGTACAATTTCATGGCCATTCGGCTATTGCCTGCACATACGGTGCCTGTTCGGCGGCAGTGAAATCCCCCATAGAGAAGCAATGGTTAATCTATTCACAGACACCGAACAGCAGTGAAAAGTTGCCGAATTGCCCTGCTGTTCGGTGGTTTCATGCGGCAGGTTTATTCAGGTGAATCCCATAGGCTTCAATGTTAAAAATAATCCCATTTTAATCCGATATCTAATAAACCGTTTATTATTTTAATCTGCAGCAAAAAGTCTCTTTATCTATAGATTTTTTTAGGATCTTTTAGGCAAAAAAAATTCCCGTTTTTTTTAATCGCTTTTCTTTTTTCTGTAACAGCCCTCTTTATTATCATTCATTGGATCTTTTGTGTAAATTCCAGCCATTTTCGTTCAGTAGTTTCTTTGCAAACAGTGTGAAAAGTGAAACGCTTTCAGGCTCGGGTCAGACGAGCGCATTCTGGGCGGACTGTGCGTCCGTGCACAACGGACGTACTTTCTGACTGATGACAAAGTAGTGGCCACACAGTCCGTTTTTGTGGCGGACGTTTTTTTTGATGGATGTAGGAGGGAAAATAAATTAAAACGAAGAAACATTTTATCCGTCAAAAATGCTGGATGTATAAATGCTGGACGTGTAAATGCTGGACGTGATAGGCTAGGGTCAGACTGAGGCAGTGCGAACGCGCGTTCTGGCGCACTTAATCACGGCCGCACTAGCAGCAGATGCCGGGCAATGACAGCCAATATACGAAGTACGGTCGCACAAAAGTCCGGCTGCGCAACGCAAGTGGAAAATGAACGCATTTTTTCGAGAACGTGAAACCGCTAGTACTGATGTACAGAGTGCGCTGCGTCCGCTAGAGGCGTGTGTGCGTGAATTGGAGACATCAGACGCTGCTAATGTCCGGCCCACATAACGTCCAGATGCAAGAAGTGTTTTATTGATGATCCGTACAAAATCACGGACGAAAATGCGCATAGTATGACCACTATCACGTATTCTGTGAAAAAATTCGTCCATTCGTTCGAACGCACTTTTTCACAGACAACATAAAAATGCGTTCGTCTGACCCTAGCCTAAATGCTGGACGTGTAAATGCTGGACGTGTAAATGCTGGACGTATAAATGCTGGACGTATAAATGCTGGACGTATAAATGCTGGACGTGTAAATGCTGGACGTGTAAATGCTGGACGTGTAAATGCTGGACATATAAATGCTGGACGTGTAAATGCTGGACATGTAAATGCTGACGTATAAATGCTGGACGTGTAAATGCTGGACGTATAAATGCTGGACGTGTAAATGCTGGACGTGTAAATGCTGGACATATAAATGCTGGACGTGTAAATGCTGGACATGTAAATGCTGGACGTATAAATGCTGGACGTGTAAATGCTGGACGTGTAAATGCTGGACGTATAAATGCTGGACGTGTAAATGCTGGACGTATAAATGCTGGACGTGTAAATGCTGGACGTATAAATGCTGGACGTGTAAATGCTGGACGTGTAAATGCTGGACGTATAAATGCAGTCCGTCTGACCACGTTCCATCACTCACACACAAAGCTATGCAGACGTTGCGGACGCAGCGCACTCTGTGCGTCCGTTCTAGCGGTTTTACTTTCTTGCCTAACTTGCGTTCGTTTGCCACGTCCGTTATGCGTCTGCACTTCGGTGCGGACGTACTTTGTGTGTGGGTCTCTATTGATCATAATTGTATGCTACCATGGACAGTAAAATGTGCGGCAACATGGACGTGATCACCGCGCTCATCTGACCCGAGCCTAAAACGTATTGTTTTTTTACCCCTTTCGTCAGCTTGTCGGCTTTTTCCAGCGGCTGGTCTGCGCTGTGATTCACGGCTCGTCAGCGTTTTCCGTCGTGGTTTGTACGGCGGTTTCTGCGGATTTTCAGTGAGTGTTCGGTGGGTTTCCGGCGGGTTTTCCCTGCACTCCAGGGACCCTGTGGTGAATGCTGAATACACCCCAAGATGGAGAACTTTGATTCCCCAAAGTGCAGGGAAGTGCGGGGAACCAGAGCGCACCGAAATGTCCCGACATTCTGAATAACCCCCTGTAATTTCTTTCAGATTTTTTGCAAGAACACTTCTTTTTTTTAAAAGCCCTTTCTGTATTTTGTGTGGTGTGTGGGAGGGGGGGGGGTTGACGATATTTTTCTTTTATTTTTTATTTATTGTAATTTTTATTTTGTAACAAACCTTTTTACTATTTTTAAAGGAGCGTTTTTTTTGATTTAGACACATTTTTACGATTTATACTTTCATTAGGACGATAGGAGACGTCTTTTTTTTTCTGCAGTTTGGTGGAATTCAGTGGTTATAGGCGCACAGAGCACACAGAGGTGAAATGGTCCAGCAGTGAAGGGGTTAAAAGGCCATTATTTAAAAAAAAATCATACGCCCATTTTTTATTTCCTTAACATTTCCTTTTTGTGTTGTTTATTTTTTAAAAGGCTTACTTCTCTCACAACAGACCGTAATTATTTTGACATTTTTCCGCTACATTTTTATTGATTTAATTTACTATTAGCCAATAGGAAGGCCGATCTTTTTTCTTTTCAGTTCGGCGGTATTCGCCAATGCCAATTCGGCGGTTTTCGCCCGACGTCCCATAACGCTTCGGCGACTCCAATTTCTGTTGTGTGCGATGCCCATAGGATTAATGTAAACAATATTATCGGTTTTTTTCAACCATTTTTTTTTTTTTTTTTAATCTGCGGCAAAAAGCCTTTTTATTTATTGAACTTTTTGACTTTATTAGGTATTTTTCAGGCAAAATTTGGGGTTCCCGTTTAAAAAGAAAAACTAGGCTTTTTTTGCACTGGAATGCTTTTTATTTTTAAACCATACAATGCATTAGCGCTGGTTCTTAGCATTTCCCTAGGGTGCACTAATGAATCTTGTACACGGACTCCTGCGGACAAGGTGATCTGTTGGTGGGTTGTCAGGCGCTACCTTTTAGCGGCTCGTGCTACATTTTTCATGTAGCGTTGACGTTTTAGAGCCCTTAACCCTTTCACTGCTGAGGACGTGTGGGGAACGTCCTTATTGACTCCTAAGGAAAGATAGGGGTTTGTTTGAACCCCGATATCTCCGGACTGTTGTTTTCAGCTAGCAGGGTCATGTTTGGTATCATTAGAAAGGTCAGAGCATGGCCTTTCCAATGATACCAAAAATGACCATGTTTAAGGTAAAAAAAAAAATAACAACAATAATAATAAAATGAAATGGCTCAGCAGTGAAGGGGTTAATATTTTGTCATTTATTTTTAACATAACTAAATAATCCACAGGTTTTCACTAAGCGGCAAATCCGAGTAGAATGGCCAACCTTAAGGGGTTGTCGACCAACCACCATACCTTCACTGAATGAATGGTGGGAAGGAAGGAGGGAATTCTACCACCCAACTCTGTAATAAAAATCCAACCAACCAATAACCGTCCTCATCTTTCTATATTCCCATCGTTGCAGTCCTCCCCTCCTGTTTCTCACCCCTCCACCCATCTAGATTGTAAATTCCCACGAGAATAGGGCTCTCATCTCCTCCTGCTGTACCGTAGGCGAAATATTGACTTGCCGGTTTGATGTAATGTAAAATTGTCTTGTTACCCATTTTACCTCTGTACAGCGCTGCAGTATGTGTTGGCGCTTAACAAATAAAATAATAATAATAATAGTGAATTCTCTATTTACCAGAGTTCCGTTACTTCTCAAAACAAAAAAATTTAAAAAAAATTCCATTGCAGCTTTTAGATGTGCAGCTTGGGCAAAAATATTCTTTCTGTTAGACCCAGTCAATTCAGAATGTCGGAAGCTTCCGATATTTCGGATCGGTACATTTCAGAATATCGGAAGGGTCTGATATTTTCAGCCGTTTCTGATAATTGGAACCTCGTTGTATTAAAGGGATGATCTACTCATCCTGAACACTTTACATTTAGAAAGTGGTCAGGATGTGAACAGTGCCCCCCTTCTCCAACCCCCGGCTACCTTGACCTGGTGAAATCGCTGTGTGAAGCAGAGGAGTTTCCTCCACCCCGCCCAGTTCGGTCACAGAGAGAGGACAACATTACCCTCTGAGACCAATCGCTGTAGCGAGCGTTTTCAGAGAGGCGGCGATGGATCAGATCTGTGCATGCGCGTGCAGCTCCAATCCATCGCTTCTGCGCAGGCGCTACGGAACTTGTATACGTAAAGTGCGCAAGTCCCCTTGCACTGCAAAGTTTGCAGCTCAAAACGATACGCAAGTTGCATAGGAGCCGCAAATTGCGTTAGAAAGCTACAGGGACTTCCGAGTTCAGGAGTCCATGAGCCGAAAAGGAGGAGCAGCATTTGGCGAGGGACAAAAAGCGAGAAAAATTAAAAAATAGAAAAAAATAAATAATACTTGGGCAGATGCTGTCAGCAGGATCCACCCATTTATTTAACGGCGTCAAAAGGAACTCAATTTAATAGAATGTTCCTTTAAAATATAAATACCTATGGAATGATGCACGAATGGCTTCAGAATGAAGCACGTGCACCAAAATGATGCACAGAATGACCCATAGGCATCAATAAAGCTGGAGAGAATTCTGAATTAATCTGAATATTTCTGATTATTTGTGGATCTGGACGATTACAATCAGATCAGTTTGGATCAATTCGGGATGTTTTTATTAGGAAAGCAGTTCAGTTCAGATTTTGCAAATTCGTATGGATCTGAATCGCTGTTTATTTGGTCAAATTCCAAGTTAATCACACACGTCTAGGAGCGTCAGTCTAAGTTGTCCTACGTAGTTCTTTCTCAGTGTAGGTTTCTGTAACAGATCTCAGTAACCCGACAGGGTCACATCTGCCAATGCGCTTCCTTGCTGGACCCCTGTGTTCTCCTGACTCTCGTGCCTTCCTCCAGTCTCTTCGGAGGTGTGGGTTTGAATCCCACCGCTGACACCAATGTAACAGATCTCAGTACCCCGACAGGGTCACATCTGTCAATGCCGCTTCCTTGCTGGACCCCCGTGTTTCTCTCATGACTTTTCGTGCTTTTCTCACAGTCCTTAGCCGCAGCTTAAAGACGGACACACATACATTCTGTTCGCTGTTCCAACGCAAAGCTCCAGATCGACAGCCACTGCTGAGGCTAAGGTCAGACGAACGCAGTTTTAACGTGCGTTTAGCCGCACAAAATCACGGCCGTGCTAGCAGCAAATGACGTCCAATGCCGGGGAACATACGACGAACGGCCGCACGAAAGTTCGTCCGTGCAACGCAAGTGGCAAACGAACGCATTTTTTCGAGAACGTCAAACCGCTAGTACTGACGTACAGAGTGCGCTGTGGCCGCATAGCGGCGTGTGTGCGTGATTGGGAGACGTCAGACGCTGCACACGTCCGGCCAACATAACGTCCAGACGCAAAAAGTGTTTTATTGATGATCCGTACAAAATCACGGACGAAAATGCGCATCGTATGACCGCTATCGCGTATTCCGTGAAAAATACGTCCATTCGTTCGACCGCACTTTCACGGACGACGCGAAAAATGCGTTCGTCTGACCCTAGCCTTATTTCTGAGGGACGCTAGCTGTAACGGGCGTAGTACGCGCACCAAAAGAGTAGCGAAGTTGAGATCTTTAAGGACTGATAAATCTGCTTGACGTTTACAAACTGCTTGGTATACACAGACTTATACACTCGAGGCAGGGAGGATGAGCGAACAACTGAGTTGCTACTAAGCAATAAAAGGTTTCAAGACCGATAGAGCACGTTCAGAAACACAAAGATATGCCAGACAGTTGGTGAATTGTGCGGACTGCAGGGCAGTCAGGACATGTGCAGATCTAAAGTTTTTTGATAATCTGGAGCAGGTCAACGGTACCTTATGATATTCAGAGGCAACAGATACACATAGGGGTCTATCGCTGGTACAGTATCGAGTATATGTGGCGGTTAGAGCACACTGAGCATAGGCTGAATATAAACAGTATCTTTCGATCGCAGTTTTCACATAAGTTTGTGGCAAAGGAACATGAGCCCTGGGTTGGGTATAGGAACCTAATGCGGCCACAGACGATACCCCAGAACGAGAAGGAACAATACCCCCGTAATATGTAAACACCCCAGCGGTAAACAAGGGGTTAAACCACCAAAGCACAACACAGGCGATCGCAATAGAGCAGCAATTAGAATGGTCAAAAACAAGTGGGGTCAAAAATCAGGAGCAGGGATCGAATCCAGAAATGGGTTGGCAGCAGAATCAATAAACAGAATCAGCTTAGCGATGCGGGAACAGAACTCCACGACAGGGCGACGAGGCAACTCCTGCGCCCTGTTTTAAACTCGGCGGCTCCTCGTGAGCATGCCAGGCCCCGCCCCCTCGGATGCCGCTCAGCCATTCCCCGGTGCTGGCATTCAGCCAGCTCTTGGCACAGGACCTTGCCCTGACCCGCCAGGCAGCACAGCAGGGGCTGAGGATATGACACTAGCATGGCGCTCTACGTGTACCTGTCTTTAAGCTGCGGCTAAGGACTGGGAGAAAGGCACGAGAGTCATGAGGGGAAGGTGGGGATCCAGCAAGGAAGCAGCACTGACAGATGTGACCCTGTCAGGTACTGAGGTCTGTTACAATTTCTATGGTTTTTTTTACTGGTGTCTCCATCCTAGTTTCCGCCAAAGTTATCCAGTATAGATTTCGCCAGAGTTGCCACCGCCGCTTCAGTCAAAGTTGTCTAGAGTTGTTTTTGATCAGAGTGCAATATTATAAACCATCTGAAACCAATGGAAAATACTGGAAAAAGTAGAAAAACAAAAAAAAAGAAACAATCAACTTTTCCGGTGGATTAATATCGCCATCTAGTGGTGATAAGGAAATGTGCAAGAACGCCGACATGCCACCAAAATGCCCTATTCGACAGGTTTAAACAGGCAAAACCCATAGGAAGAAACAAAAAGAGAATCCCCCTAGGATTCAGTGTAAAAAATTCAATACCTTTTATAATTATAATTAATTTTTTTTAAAGACCGTTTATTCTATTTTTATTTTTTAAAAGACTTTTTTTGTATATTTTAGAAAGATTTAAAATACCAATACAGAAATAATTCGTTAGGCATTTCCTGGGACAGATTTGGTCCTTCTTTAAATCCAACTCTAGCCCTGAGAGGAGCGTTATATGGAGCGTTGACCAGAACGTACACAATTTATCAGATTAGTGGTCCATATGGTACATGGTTTGGGTTCATGCTGTACATCCCAGTTTAAGTAATAATGCTACTGATGCAGGAGAAGATTAAGGGTAAAAGAATACCAATTGAGTCCTCACCTATTAAATGAATCCCAGTCCTGGAGACATCTTCACAAACAAAACAAAATAATAATTATGTAACTGGAAAAGTCCCAGAGAAGGTAAAGTAATTAAAAGAAAGAAGACAGAGTGACTTGCCAAACAGGACACAAGGTGAAATGGGGGGGGGGGGGTGTAGAAGTCACAAACACCAAAATAAAACTTTAGAATGCATTGTAGGATTTAATACACTGTACATGTAACATATGGACTTTAATATAGTGTTAATGATTAAGAAACCCCAATGTAAGTGTAGCGCTCAACCCCGGAGGAGCCGCTGAATAAACCTCGGGATAGTCTCACCGCACTAGGAAGTAACTATACACCAGCACTGTTGTGGATTTTTCTATATTCTATTCTTTACTCATCCCAATAAAGCAGCATATAATACGCATATACGGTATTGGAGTAACAAGAATTCATAACGCGGGAAAAACACGCGGCGGTAAAAGAAACCGGTTAACCCCCTCAGTTCTGGAGTGTAAGTCCCGTGAAAAATAACTCAAAAATATATATGTGTTGTCTAGGGTACCCGGGTACTATGTTCAACTGGCCAGTGAACGAAAAGAGCAATCTTCGACTAGCCTGGTTGCGATCCCTGACAGCTCCAACGTGCGTCCTCCACCTTTCACTGCTCCGCTCACTCTGCCCATGCCTTGCACAAGGCTGCTGATCTCTTTCCTCTTCCTGTACCACCCACTTCCTGTCCTCACGCAAAGGGTGATGGGACATGGAGTTTGTTCTGTCCAGCATATTCCACAATGTCTCTGTATTCCAGCATGGCCCTTTCCATCTGTTATACACTGGTTCCCCCTAGTGGCCATAATAATTCAATGCACCAGAATACAGTTTTTAAAGCAGCACTACATAAGATTTAATTATGGGGTCACAAAATTGAGTCACAATTTTCACTGTTACAATGCGGCAGGTGTGACAGAACACGCTGTCACTGTGCGACCTGGAGGGGGCCATGGTCTTGCCTCCTGCCTACAGACTATGGACCAGCAGTTAAAATGGCAGATTTTGGGACTGTTTGAATTGCCATCTGCCACAGCCATCAGATGCATGGCACACAGTGCTAAGTATATCCGCAGTCGCCGGTTCCGCTGACCCGGGCAAATAAACGCCTCAGGGTCATTAACAGACACCCCACAGCCCTCCGGAGTCTTCACAATGTAGAAATCTTCAATGGAAAACAGGCAACATAGTGTGAACTGTATACCCATATATGCTTGAAAAAGAAAATGGAGGTACTCAGAGTAGGACCTGTCTGTGCATGTCACAAACCTCATTCTTTCCACAGCAAACTCCATCACAGACTCGCCTCCATTTCTTCCCTCTGCTGCCCCAACCCACCCTCCCCATCCATCCGCCCACCCAGGGCTGTTCCCGAATTTCAGGCATTCTTTCCAGCTGTCTCCACTTCTCTCACTAATTACCCTTACTAAGCCCAAAAAATCTGGTCCATTTCATGCAATCCCTATGATATTCTACTGGCCACCAGTTTCACCTTCCCTCTGCTCCCATTTGTTTCAGTTACCCTAGTCCCTTAGAGTGTAAGCTCATAGGATGTCTGCCTGAGCTTTGGTTTAAAGTGATGTATAACCTGGACAGTTATCCGACGACCAGGGTTTTATTTCCTCTTGTATCATGTAAGTCTGCTGTTTGTGCTTCCCCATTGTAAAGCGCTATGGAATTTGTTGGCGCTGTATAAGTACTTGTAACTGTAACTTTGTATTTCTGTAACAATTCAATGTTCTTGAACCCAGGACATACTTGAAAATGAGAGAAATCTCAATGTATCCTTGCTGGTAAAATCCTTTATAAATAAATAAAATAAATAAATATGCGCTATGGGGTTGTTTTATATGCAGGTACAACCTCCCAGAAAACCGTTTCTACGTGGATTCAGCACATCAGCAATGAATAGTTGTATAAAATATTTATTTAAATAAAAGATAATAAAACCGTTAAGATGCCAAAACGCATTTCACCTTGGATTAAAAAATCAAGTAAACTATATTGGTACAAGAACAGTGATTAGACAGAGGTTCGTGAAAGATGTTCATATACCAGGGTGTAACAAAGCGTGGTCAAATGTACAATCCAAGTCGGCAACAGAGAGGGCAGTCGTACAGGCAGGGTTGGCAACAGAGAAGATACTCATACAGTTTGTGTCAGCCAGGTAGAACGAGGGGTTAATGGATTCAGCACCCTGCAGGACAGGGCTACAATTGGAGACAGTGTGATATATATTGTACACAGACTCAATTCCAGCAAGGCAGAACAAAGGGTTGACAGATTCAGCATCGGCACCCTGCAGGGCAGGCCTACAATCAGAGGTTGCGTGATATATACTACACATACACTCAGTGTAAGCAGAGAGCACAATAAATATACAGAAGGAGTTAGAGAGAGAATGGTCAAGCAGGCAATCTGGATCAAACACAAGCGGGATCCTCATACAGGCAAAATCGGCAACTTAGCAAAGTAGACAGTGAAGCACAGAGTGAACACAGCTGGCGATGCAGGAATGACTCCACGTCAGGGCGACGAGCTGAATCTCGCGCCCTGCATTTAAGGCCGGTGGCTCTGTGTCACCACGCCAAGCCACACCCCTCCAGACGCCAGCCGATCAGCCGGAACTCCTGGCACCCGGCCAACCAGCTGTCACGTTGGCCCCCGCACCCCCCCGGCGCCTGGCAGCAGCTTCCTCGCTGCTCGCTGGCCAGGCGCCGAGTGATATTGCGGTCGCTTCCGCACACGTGGGGACGCCGGGGGGCGGGGCCTGGCGGGCTGGCGCGGACCCGCCGGGTTTAAAGCCCAGACTCTCAGAGAAGCCGATGCCCTGACGTGGTAGTTACTTCCCGCAGAGCTCTTGTATATTGTTACATAATTATTGACTATTCTGTGCATGACCCTTGGCATTGGCAAACTAACGATTCTGTGCATGACCCTTGGCATTGGCAAACTGACGATTCTGTGCATGACCCCTGGCATTGGCAAACTAACGATTCTGTGTATGACCCTTGGTATTGGCAAATCAACGATTCTGTGAATTAACTCCTGGTATCGACTTTACTCCTCTATTCTGGTATTGAGGTCAGTCTGTGTGGCACCCCAAGCACACATCAGACCACCCCTTGTATTCTTAGGGTCTTGAGAGGAGTTAACTATTCTAAGTCTTGTGTATCATTCTGTGTCTGTCTAGTCGTGCCGACCACTCTAAGGATCGGAAGGGTAGAGAGTGTCCTGCGTATAGGGACCACTAGCCAGATAGCAGAGGGATCCGTGACGTCTCTCTTGTATGTGTTCTGTACTGCCCTTCTAGTAGTCTGTCTAGTCGTACCGACCACTCTAAGGATCGGAGGTTAGAGAGTGACCTGCGTACAGGGACCACCACTATAGTAATCAGGGGGATCCGTGACATTACGTCAGGGCCAATGGATCCCGCAGACCTCTCTAATCAGTTGACACGTATTGCAGCCAGACAAGAAGAGCAGGACCATAGGATGGACCAGATTGCTCTTGCTCTGCAAACCCTGCTAAACCGATCCAGTTCTGGAACTGCAAGCCCTCCAGACCCAGTAGTGCCTAGGGTCAGTTCGGCCGCTCTCGAGGGTTGTAGGCTCAGTATGAAGGCACCCGTACGTTATGATGGAACGCCAAACTTATGCCGGGGCTTTCTGACCCAACTCGAGATCTTGTTCGAAAACAATCCAGGGTCCTGTATGTCTGATAAAGCCAAAGTAGGCTATCTGATTAATCACTTGACCGAAAAAGCTTTATTGTGGGCCACGCCCTTGTGGGAGAACAAGAAACCCATCATTTATGACTATGAGGGTTTTACCTCCGAGTTAAAACGTACCTTTGATCCCTCTAGAAGGGCTACCAATGCGGGTAGATCCCTGTTTCACATCAAACAGGGTAATAGGAGGGTCTCCGACTATGCCATTGAGTTTAAGACTTTGTCTTCTGAGGTACACTGGCCGAACGACGTTTTAACACTGGCCTTTACCGAAGGTCTGAACGAGGCGTTTATGTTTGAATTGGCTCCCCTAAAATTACCAGAACATCTGGATCATTTGGTTGATTTCTGCATTGCCATGGACGATCAAATCAGGGAAAGGAGACACCCCAGAGATAGACCCAGAAGGGTCCTGCCTCCTTTACCCTTAGTACCCAGGCATACCACTGCATCAGGTAACCTGGAGACCGTTAAGACCGATGTACCGGCCATTGAACCCATGCAGATAGGTAAAACGGGTATTTCAGAGGCAGAGAGAGCTCACAGGAGAGAAAGGGGGCTCTGTTTTTATTGTGCCGGGGCAGATCATTTCCGCCTTCAATGTCCTCAGAGACCCAGGGGTAGCAGGGGTGAGAGTGGCAAATCAGGTAAAAAACAGTTAATACCCAGGTTATTGGTTCTCTGTATGCCTCCTTTGTGGATGATGAGAAAAAAAAAACTCGGATTCTGTTACCCATCTCCCTCACCTGGGAGGGGGTTCACCTCGAGTCTGAGGCGTTCCTAGACTCTGGAGCCTCAGGTAATTTTATGGATAGATGTTTTGCCGCCAACCACCTCTTACCTCTAGTTCTGAAGGAGAGGCCTCTTATGGTAGAAGCCATAGACGGGAAACCCCTGTCATGTCCCCATATCACTCACGACACTATCGATGTGTGCATGACTACAGGAGTTCTGCACCGTGAAATCATACGATTCCAGGTTATCGACTCTCCCTCCTGTCCTGTCGTTCTAGGGTTCCCATGGTTAACGGAACATAACCCGGTGATTGACTGGGCCCAGCGAGATATAAAGTGTTGGGGTCCTAGTTGCCAGTCAAAGTGCCTGGGCAGGGTTGATGTGATTGGTAGCCTCAATATTGCCACAGCACCTCCTTTGTCCACTGAAGTCCCTGAATGTTATATGGCGCTAAAGGAGGTGTTCTCTAAACCAGGACTGAGGTCCTACCACCGCATCGTCCTTATGACTGTGCTATAGAGTTACTCCCTGGTACTATGCCTCCTAGAGGACACGTATACCCTTTGTCACAAAAGGAAAACGACATTATGGAAGAATATATAAGAGAGAATCTAGAGCGAGGATTCATCAGACGATCCTCCTCTCCAGCAGGAGCAGGTTTCTTTTTCGTTTCCAAAAAAGAGGGTGACCTGCGACCTTGCATCGATTATAGAGGTTTGAATAGGATTACCATAAGAAATGCATATCCAATACCTCTTATAACAGAATTGTTCGACCGTTTAAAAGGGGCCCGTATTTATACTAAACTTGATTTACGCGGAGCATACAACCTGGTCAGGGTTAAGAAGGGGCACGAATGGAAAACGGCTTTTAATACACGTAGCGGGCATTATGAATACCTGGTGATGCCCTTTGGGTTATGCAATGCGCCAGCCGTTTTCCAGGACCTCATAAACGACACCCTAAGGGACTTTCTGCAAACGTTCGTTATAGTATATCTGGACGACATCCTGATATACTCTCCTGATAAGGGAACTCATCACGCCCACGTGAAACAAGTGTTGAAGAGACTATTGAGGCTGGGTTATACTGTAAGCTAGAGAAATGCTTATTCGACATAGAGACAGTGCACTTCCTTGGGTATATAATAACCCCTGAGGGTTTCCAATGGATCCTAAAAAACTCTCAGCGATTCTTGACTGGCCTTTACCCCAAGGGCTTAAAGCCATCCAGAGGTTTTTGGGGTTTACTAATTACTACCGGAGGTTCATTAAACACTTTTCGGCCTTGGTAGCTCCCCTCACGGCTATGACTAAAAAAGGGCTGGTGAATCAGAAATGGACACCCCAGGCCAGTCAAGCCTTTGAGGCACTTAAACAGGCATTCACTACTGCCCCTGTTCTCCGACATCCTGATCCGGCTCTGCCTTTCCAGGTTGAAGTTGACGCCTCCGAGCTAGGTCTTGGTGCAGTCTTGTCCCAAAGGGAGGCACCCGACAAACCCTTGCATCCATGCGGCTTCTATTCCCGAAAGTTGTCCCCGGCAGAAAGGAACTATGATATCGGAAATAGAGAGTTGTTAGCAGTAATCGCAGCCTTGACGGAGTGGAGATACTTATTGGGGGTCTAGGGACCCCATTGTCATCATAACCGATCATAAGAATCTCACGTACATTGGAGACGCTAAACGATTGAATGCCAGACAGGCGAGATGGTCGTTGTTTCTTTCCAGCTTTAATTTCGTCCTCACATATAGACCTGGGTCAAGAAACATTAAAGCAGACGCATTGTCAAGACAGTACGAATCCTACGAACATAACATCCAAGATCAGCATCCCATTGTACCCCAGGAAAGAATTATAGCTCTTACCACGATTAGTGTCTCGTCTCCGCTGATGTTGAGATTGCAGACCGCCCAGGGTACAGCTCCTGGGGGGAGACCTCCTGCGAAACTCTTTGTACCTGAGAACGAAAGAGAAGAAGTATTAAAACTGTATCATGATAACAAAACCTCTGGGCACATGGGGATCACCAAAACAGTGTCTAGCATACGTAAACTCCTCTGGTGGCCCACGGTGCGCCGTGATGTTAAAGATTACATAACCGTGTGCGAGGTGTGCACAAGACATAAAAGTCCCCAAACAGCGCCCATTGGTTTACTCCAGCCTCTGCCAATCCCCGAACGACCATGGTCGCATTTAGCTATGGATTTTATAGTAGAGTTACCCGAGTCAAGAGGGAATACTGTAATACTCACGGTCATTGATCGATTCTCCAAAATGGGTCACTATGTTCCTCTTCGGAAACTTCCTTCGGCAGCCGAACTGGTGCCCATTTTCATTGCCAATGTGGTCCGCTTACACGGTATTCCTCTTGGGATTGTCTCGGATAGGGGGACCCAATTCGTCTCCAGATTCTGGAAAGGGTTTTGCAAGAGTGTGGGGATAGACCTATCCTTCTCTTCGGCCTATCACCCCCAGACCAACGGGGCAGCGGAACGAGCCAACCAAAATATAGAGAAATATCTCAGGTGCTTTATATCCGAACGACAAGATAACTGGTCAGACCTGATACCGTGGGCAGAGTATGCCTTGAACAGTGCAGTAAGCGAAGCCACAGGACATTCCCCTTTCTTCACTGTTTACGGTTTTGACCCTCCCGTGCTCCCTGCTACGTTTCCTGATACCGCGATTCCTGCTCTGGATGAGCATTTAGTGTCATTAAAAGAAACTTGGGGAAGGGTTAAACGGGCACTGGAGGATAGTAGTGTTACCCAGAAGATCAAGGCCGACAGACACAGGAGGCCGGCACCCGTGTATCAAGTTGGGGACAGGGTTTGGCTTTCTTCACGGAACATCAAGCTTTTAGTACCCTCCATGAAACTGGCACCCAGATACATAGGGCCCTATAAGATTCTGCGGCGAATCAATCCGGTCTCCTATGCTTTGGCACTGCCCTCCCATATCAGGATACACAATGTGTTCCACGTGAGCCTTTTGAAACCACTCTTGTGTAATCGGTACACCAAGGCCCATGTCCCCCCTCCTCCGTCTCTGTGGAGGGCGAGGAGGAGTTTGAAGTTGAAGCCATTCTGGACGCCAGGGTTTCTAGGGGGGTCCTTCAGTACTTGGTTGACTGGGTGGGCTACGGTCCGGAGGATCGCTCTTGGCTTCCGGCTACTGAGGTTCATGCTCCTCGGTTGGTGAGGGCTTTTTATTTGGCTCATCCCCGCGCCCCTGGGGGTCGTCCAGTGGCCGCCCGTAGAGGGGGGGTTCTGTCACGTTGGCCCCCGCACCCCCCCGGCGCCTGGCAGCAGCTTCCTCGCTGCTCGCTGGCCAGGCGCCGAGTGATATTGCGGTCGCTTCCGCACACGTGGGACGCCGCGGGGGCGGGGCCTGGCGGGCTGGCGCGGACCCGCCGGGTTTAAAGCCCAGACTCTCAGAGAAGCCGATGCCCTGACGTGGTAGTTACTTCCCGCAGAGCTCTTGTATATTGTTACATAATTATTGACTATTCTGTGCATGACCCTTGGCATTGGCAAACTAACGATTCTGTGCATGACCCTTGGCATTGGCAAACTGACGATTCTGTGCATGACCCTGGCATTGGCAAACTAACGATTCTGTGTATGACCCTTGGTATTGGCAAATCAACGATTCTGTGAATTAACTCCTGGTATCGACTTTACTCCTCTATTCTGGTATTGAGGTCAGTCTGTGTGGCACCCCAAGCACACATCAGACCACCCCTTGTATTCTTAGGGTCTTGAGAGGAGTTAACTATTCTAAGTCTTGTGTATCATTCTGTGTCTGTCTAGTCGTGCCGACCACTCTAAGGATCGGAAGGGTAGAGAGTGTCCTGCGTATAGGGACCACTAGCCAGATAGCAGAGGGATCCGTGACGTCTCTCTTGTATGTGTTCTGTACTGCCCTTCTAGTAGTCTGTCTAGTCGTACCGACCACTCTAAGGATCGGAGGGTTAGAGAGTGACCTGCGTACAGGGACCACCACTATAGTAATCAGGGGGATCTGTGACACCAGCGACGCTGCCGGGTGTCCAGACCCCTCAAGGAGCACCGCAGGAGCCGAGGATGTGACAAAGCCATAAGGACGTGGATTCAGCTGATGTGCTGAATCCACGTAGAAACAGTTTACTGGGAGGTTGTACCTGCATGTAAACAACCCCTGAGCGCATATTGTGAGGACCCGGATAGGTCCTACTCTGTGTGTGTACCTCCATCTTCTTTCAAGAATATTTGGGTATACAGTTCGCACTATGTTGTTTGTTTTCCATTGAAGATTTCTCCATTGGTGAAGACCTCTGAGGGCTTTTGGGTGGCCGTTAATCACCCTGAGGCGTTTATCACAGAGCCAGTTGGGCTCAAAAAAATGTGAAACCATTTTGGATACATAAGAGTGCATTATTACTCAGTACTATCTGCACCATGATCTCTTCCTTTTCTCCTTTTCGAGGGTCCAATTGGATTACAATATAGCCCATTGGGGTGAGTTTGGGAAATCTCTACATCATTGAGTGCGCTTAACTTTGAACTCCTGTGTGTATCTATTTGTCTTTAGTTGTATTGGACAAGAGCAACGACACCAAGTTTGGAGAGCACCGTTCATTTTGCCATTTTGGATAGTGCCGTACTGTATTTTTATATATATATATATATATTGTGGGGTACAGCTCAAATGGGGGGTACCCTTCCCAGGATAAAGGTAGTCCCAATCGCAGGATTTCTTTACAACGTACAGCCCTCTGTACTTTTATTCAAGAGCTGCATACAGGTCAAGAAACCAAAACAAAACAATACCCTTGCCTGTCCGGCACTAACTAAACAGTTAAGGTTTTCCCTCACTACCGTTTCAGAAAACAAAGTGTATTCCAACCTTTCCTTTTTGCAGCCTGATCTCTGGTTCAGCTTTGCTCCCTCAGTAGCTGGTCTGAGTCCCAGGGTGGAGACTGAATGAACCTCACTTCCTGCTTTTATTTCCCTCTAGCCGCACCCATCAATCAATTAAGCCTCCCCAGGGAGAACTGCAAAACCCGGAGATTTGTGTGCCCCGAGCTGAACCCAAACTCCGGCCTGGAGTACTAGTCCCAACAATATGACAAAACTCGAGGGGACACATACCGTCCCTCAAACACCACTCCTCTCCTCTCGTCACATATCCCCCCCTCTGCTCCAGCCCCCGCGGCTGAGCAAACGCAAACAATAGGGTTGGGGGCCCGTGACAGCGCATCCGCGTTAGCCTGCAACCTCCCAGCCCTGTGTTCCACCGTGAACCGAAAGGCTTGTAAGGCCAAGAACCATCGTAACGCGGGAGTTTCTTTCCTTACTATTGCACATCCACTGCAACGGGCTGTGATCGGTGATGAGCCGGAACTGTCGGCCAACAGGTAATACCTAAGAGCATCCAGGGCCCACTTAATTGCTAAGCATTCCTTCTCAACGATCGCGTAGTTCTGCTCGTGCCTGTTGAGTTTCCTGCTTAGGTAGACCACCGGGTGTTCTCCCCCCCGTACCTGGGATAAAACCGCCCCCAGACCCACGTTCGAAGCATCAGTCTGGACTACAAAGTCCCCTGAAAAATCAGGGGCCACCAGCACGGGTTGTGTGCATAACGCCCGCTTCAAGTCTTTGAAGGCACTATCAGCCTCAGGGCTCCATCGTACCAACCCCGACTTCGTACCCTTTGTCAGGTCGGTCAATGGGGAGGCCATGGTGGCAAAATTTGGGACAAAAGGCGGTAGTAGCCGGTGATCCCTAAAAAGGCCCGGACTTGCTTCTTATTCTGGGGCTGGGGCCATTTTTGAATAGCCTCCACCTTGTCAATCTGTGGCTTAACTAGCCCTCGTCCAATGACGTATCCCAAGTATTTGGCCTCTTCCGAGCCTATGGCACATTTCTTAGGGTTTGCCGTGAGACCTGCCGCCT